>WNWU01000020.1:11710914-11836497 GCA_012654045.1 Ptyas mucosa
TAGCATAGCATAGCATAGCATAGCATAGCATAGCATAGCATAGCATAGCATACAATAGTAAATAACTTCCAGTGTTGGAACATTCACAATTTCTGGAGGAAAGTTGTTCCATTGATTAATTGTTCTAACTGTCAGGAAATTTCTCCTTACTTCTAGATTGCTTCTCTCCTTGATTAGTTTCCACCCATTGCTTCTTGTCCTACCCTGAGGACAAGATATATACGGGGGTGGGGGGTGGGGGTGGGGATATTCATGTGCCAGGGAGTACATCTCTACGAGCTCAGTTTGCCTCTGAATAAATATATTTTGAACTGTGTTTTTTGGCTATGATCCTTATGCAGAATTGCCCGAGAGAAAGCTTTATTGAACACAGGGGACTTCTTACACATAACTGAGAAGACTGCAAGGTGATTTCTGACCTGACATTCTGAAGCACTCCTGGTGGATTGTAGCAATTCTTCCCTCACTGTTTGAAATGACATCCTAAATACAGGTAGTCCTCAACTTACAAACATTTATTTAGTGACTGTTCAGAGTTATAACAGCAACACTGGAAAGATGTGGCATTTACAACCATCACAGCATGAAGGAAGCTGGATTATTTAATGACTATGTGATTCACTTAACTATGGTGAAATTCCCTTAACAATTGTGGCCAAAAGGTGATAAAAACCAAGTGCGACTCACTTAGCAACCACCTTGCTTAGCAACAGAAATTCTGGCCCCCAGTTGTGGTCATAACTCAAGGACTACCAGTAGTTTTTAATTCTCCTATCCAACCTGAACGGGAAGAAAATCAAATGCAATTTTTCTTTTGCTAATGAAAGTTTTTCCTTTTTGTATTTGTGCCACGTAAAGGCCACACATACTTTATCAGAATGTTCTGATACTTTTCTTAAGCAAACCGCTCTTGTTTGAGAGGTGCATCTGGATTAGCACCAGGGCCTAATAAAACCATCTGTGTCTTAATTCAAGAGATGCGTTGCAGGACAGCTCATGAATATGAATGAAACCTGACAGGTCAGACCCTTGGCATAGCTTCTAATTTTTTAATACCTACCACTTTCGCCTAGTTATTAAAGAAATTGGATGTTTGTCCTTTAGAAAGAAAGGAAGTAGGTTGGCTCATTGAGATTTTATTTAATCACTAACAGCTGGTAAAAAAAACTGTTGCCTTAACAATATTGTTATGTGGGAAGCCTTCTGCTGAAGATCTGAGAACACTGACCTCTTATTCATAGCCAGGAGCTGTACAAACAAAAACAGATGCCCTCACCATTTTAACCTGCTGATTTTAATCTACTTGTATGAACATGTACTGTACATTTGTATATTTATTAACTCATACTAATTAATAAATACGGGTAGCCCTCAACTTCCATTGCTTAAGTAAGACAGTTGGTTAAGTGACTTTTCCCCCATTTTATGACCTTTCTTGCCACAGTTGTTACATAAATCACTGCAGTTGTTAAGTTAGTAACAAGATTGTTAAGTGAATCTGGCTTCCCCGTTGACTTTGCTCATTAGAAGGTTGCAAAAGGGCATCATGTGACCTTGGGGACACTGCAACTATAATAAACGACTGTTATATTATTTATAATAAAGAGCACAGTCCCTAAATGAATGGTTGTAAGTCGAGGACTACTTGTATTTGCTTCAACAGCTTCACAGGCATATTTTTAAAACCCCATTTTATCATTTAACTTTCTCATCTGCCCAGCTTTGCTCTTAGAAAGCTTCAGTAAGCTTTCTTCTCTATCCTAGATGTTGGATCTTGTGAAGCTTTCAGCTGTTCAGTTCAGTGGCTAAGACACTGAGCTTGTCGCTCAGAAAGGTCGGCAGTTCGGGCAGTTCGAATCTCTAGTACAGGTCTCCTGCGTGAGCAGAGGGTTGGACTAGATGACCTCCAAGGTCCCTTCCAACTGTTATTATTACAGAAAGGTACATTCTTTGTGAATTTGAACAGTGTGGGGGGTTCAACTCCTTGAACAATTTGAAAAGAGTGGGTATTGTGACACAAGGTGTTGTGGCCTGTCAGCAGCCTGTGCGGATTGTAGCTGATTCTGACAGCAAGGAGGCTGGTGTGGTGCTGCGCTAGCAGCCTGTGCAGCTGGCACTCGAGTCAGACAATGAGGAGGCTGGAGAAGATGTGATGCCAGAGGCGGGGATTCAGCCAGGGCCTTCAGAACCTCCAGAAGCTCCTGTAAGTGAAGAGGACGAAGAGGAGGAGCGTCTTCTTGATGCATGGGCGCGCAGAGCTGCCAAAAGGCAGGAGTGGCTCCTCAGGAGCGGGTCTCCTTGAGAGTAAGGCTTGAGGCAAATTGGCCACTCCCTTAGCCTATTTAAGGAGGAATGTCGACTGAAGCAATTTGTAGGGAACAACTTTAGTTCATTCTCCTTCGCGTCTGGATTCTCTGCAAATTGCTTCTGGGCTTTCTGCCAACCTTAGTAAGATTGTGATTACTTTATCTTTGGTTTCTTGTAGGCTGTTAAGAAAGTTTATTAACAGCTTTCATTTGGAAAAGACTGAATTATTTTAGTAAATTTAAGTTTTATACAGACTTTGTGTGTGCTGTGTTCTTTGGGGTCCGTAGTTGGGGCAGAACACAAGGATACCATGAGTTCTAGTCCTGGTTTAGGCACAAAACCAGCTGGGTGACCTTGGGCCAGCCACTCTCTCTCAATCCTAGGATAATATTTATAAACTGTTATTGGAATGGAATTTGGAAAGTGAACATGTAAAACATTGCATGATTCAGTGGGCAAGGAATTTTGGATATAATGTGATGCTTGAACAATAGGAAAATATGTGGACGAAGGGTTTAAAATTTAAATTAAATTATAAAAGAAAATTTTTATAAGATGATGTATCGCTGGTATCAAACACAGAGAAGTTATCTAAGATGTATAAAAGTACGTCGGATGAATGTTGAAAGTGTAAAAGAAGGGACTTTTTATCATTTATGGTGGACATGTAATAAAGCAAAGAAATTTTGGAGCGTGATTCACATTTTATTACAGAAAATTCTGAAAATGAAGATAAAGATGAAACCAGAAACTTTCCTTTTGTGTCTAATGGAAAAAGACTTGGAGAAAAAAATAGAACTTTGACCCTATATATGTCGACAGCAACAAGATTATTATATGCACAAAAATGGAAGAACACTTTGATTCCCACCATGGACGAATGGTTGCAGAAGCTGATGGAGTTGGCAGAAATGGCAACTGACTATTTTGATTAAAGAAAAGAATATAAGTACCGGTACCTTTGTTTCTACATGGAGATCAAATCTGAACTTTGTGCTTGAAGTGGAAAAGAATGAAACTTTGATTTTGGGTTTTACCAATTAGATTGATAAATCCTTATAGAAATGGCTAGTTTATATTACTATGCAAAACCAAAAAGTTGTGGTTTGATGTTAATGCTTTATTTTACTGCAACAGAGGGAGTCGGAAGTCAACACTTTTCTTTTTCCCAATCCTTCCTTCCTTCTTTCCCCTCCCACCTCCACTGCATTCCTATTTACTTTCGTATTTTGTATCTTATTTTATCTTACATAACTCAATAAAATGCTAAAATACAATCCTAGGAAGCAAGCCACTTCAGAAATCTTACCAAAAAAACTGCAGGGACTTGTCCAGGCAATTGCTTGGAGTCACGACTGTCTGGAAGGCACTCCCCGCCCCCCCTTTTTTTCTTTTCACGAGTTCCACTTTCAGACGGACTAAATTGCTATCACCAGAGCTCCATCTAGTGCCTTAATCTGGTGAAACATAGTTCCTGATGGAACATTTCAGATGAAAAAAGAATATGCAGGTGATGGTAGAAAGGTAGCAGGTATTCTGTTGAGAGCAATTAACTTTTGTTGAAAGAAATGAACGCAGTTGTGTATAACTACAGGATTTGCCAACTTTGTTAATTGCAAAAGAAAACCAGGTATATGAGGAGAAAGAAGGAAAGTAAATTGAAGGCGGCGAAGATGAGGCGCCTGAGAATAGGTAGCGAAACGAAAAGAGTTAGGGGTCACAAATGAATAAGGATGGAATACTAAAGAGAGTGATCACTATGAAGGAAGCATTTACCGGTAGAAGTGGTTTGGTCTGCCTTACCAACTGACCTGCCTCACATCCTCCAGTTGATAAATATATTGTAAGCCACCCAGAATTAATTGTGTGCCAAACTGGGCGGATAATAAATTTTACAAATAAAATAAATAATGCTTCATGGATATTTATGTATTTATTTACATATTTATTTCTGTATTAAATTTATGTGCCACCCATCTCGTCAGAGACAATTCTGGATGTCTTACAAATATTAAAATGCTCTCAACATTGGACGGTGATGACTTGACAGTCCCAATGACCACTTAAAGTAGAGTTAAGCAAAGATATATATCCTGGCCTTTTTTAAAAAAAAAATGTTTATTTTAAGGACATTTTACAAGCTCTGCTAAACATGAATTCCACAACTGAATACTGGCCCAGTCTAATCTCCATATTTTTGTATGCAGATACCATTATTTTAACTGCATGCAGATTGGCTTTGCTGTTGTTTTACAAGCACTACCATGACATTGCTATGATCCAAAGCGAGAAGTCAATTGTTCTAAAACAAAGTCTCTCATAATCTCCAGCTAGATGCAGTATCCCTTTAACTGTAATGTTAACAACGATCAACTTAAGCAGGCTAAGGACTTTGGATAGCTAATAATTTATTTTCAGTCCTCTCTCTGCCGTTTTGAGACACCAAACAGGAAATCTTATAATATGGGTGTAAGACTACCAATGAAATCATCCATTTTGCAGGTTGGGAGGGCAATAGCTAAGTTCCTACAGAAATATATAAAGCTATTAGGGTTTTCAGGTGTGTTCCATGGCCTGGCATTTATAAAGATAGAAGCAATCCTGTCTACATTCTTGAGAATTATGTGCTTTGTTCCTTGCTCAATAATAAATACATGACAGTTCAACTGCTTCTACACTGAGTCCCATCTGAGATTCTGTCACACAAAGCAATAACTAGAATTATTATTTGAGGGCAGGCCTCTGGCCCAACCCATCCTGGTAGTACAGCAGTTAAATTGCTGGGGAGATGCAGATTACAGAAGTACAAAGACTTGGGACCAGTCACTCTCTTGATGACCTCAGATTTATTGTGGGGAAAACAGGGAAAGGATATGAAGGAATGCTAAGTACTCCAACTTGAGTTCCCGAATGAAAAGCAGGATATAAACTAAACAGATAAAGCATAAATCTCTTGGAAGGAGCAAATAGATTCAGATTGTTTAATGAAGTCTCTCAACCTAGGTTTATTTATATTGGGCTTACAGTATAGTAGACAATGATTTAGAACTCTAAAACGATATAAATGTTAACATCATTGCTATAGAGACCTCAGAGGTCCTCAAAGCATCCTAAGTATCTTCATCTGTTTTCTATCCTACATAGTTTATACTAGTCAGATTTCATCCTCTATCTTTAAGCAGACTGGAGGGAAGACTCAACAATATCCAATATGAAATAGCACTTATGTGTGTGCTTAGATGCAGACCTTGAGAAAGTGGTGTATGGCTTGCTGATCTGTCCTTGATATCAAGCCAAGCTAATTTCCCCTCTACCAGCAGATATCCAGGATAGTCCCAATCAAAGCTTGTGTGCCTTTTACCAGTATTATAGGCAAGTTTAGACAAATTTCTATGAAAGTTGTGAAATTTTGTATCATTGTAATTATCACTAGTGATATTGTGTCTCATTCATTTTTTACTTTCCAGGTGAGTTCTTGTTTAAATTTTAATTTCTTTTCCCCTTCCCATAATTATCAAAAGGCTCTTGGATAAGTGCACTAACAAAATGAAACAAATCATACAACCAGCACATCCTAACATACATATCTTTTTGGAGCCTTTTTGTCTACAATATGTACTTAGTTAAAATTTCTATCCCATTCATCTAGTGTATCACTCAGAACAGTTTGATGGTATAAACTGAAGATTAAAAAAACAACAGTTAAGTACCTATAGTAAACGTTTTATGTTAGAAATTTTAAAAAGAATCTAATGAATGGGAATTTTCAAACTTGTTAAAATAGTTAAGCAAACTTATTTATCTGGTCCTCTTGGCTGTTCAAAAATCACAGGGACCTTTTATGTCTGTTTATCATTTTTTTTTGTAAAAAATATCTGACAATCTTATCATTTTTTCAGGGCAGAATATTTAACTGTAAGATAAATATATAACTGTTAAATAAATATACATTATTTATTTCAGTCCTGCCTTTTGAACAGAAAACGTATCTATTTAAATGAAAGGGGAAATGAATATACTTGCAAGGCACAAAGACCATTGAGTCTAAAAAAAAAAAAAGCTTGGATACATTAAAATAAAGGGTTCCCACTTTATTTGTAATTTTTAATTAAATGCCTTCCATGGTCCAGTCATTTTTATGGGAGATGGGAGTTTATTGTGAGACACAGAAATCTCAGGTTAAGGTTTTTTTCAGAGGTTGCTGGACAGGATTTATCAAATGAAAAAGTAAAAAAAAACATTCAAATCAGGAGTGCTAATCTGCAGCAATAAAAATAACCCTAAGTGTTGGGGCACCATGTAGATCATTCCAATGTTCCAAGTACAAGCCCCATGGTTCCCTATCCCCGCTGATGGGAAATTCTGGATGTTGTACGCCAACACTTCAGAGATCGTCAGTTTGAGAAAGCCTCAAGAGCGGAACATGACAACGTTGCAATGAAGAGAAGAGAAGCAGATCGCCCTGGATCCCAACTCCGCTCCGTGGGAAGGCGCCAGGAAGCCGCCCCTTTCCTCCGCCCGGGACAAAAATGGCGTCCACAAGGGGGAGGCGCTTCTTCTTTTCCTAAGCAACCAGTCCGCTGCCCTTCTCAAAGATGGTGGATGCGTGACACGTCAAAGGGCCGACGAGGTGGCCGGTTCCGGGTGACAGGCGGCGGGGGTGGGTGGGTGAGAAGCAGCCGCGATGGCGACCACGGCCGCTGAGGCGGCAGCGCTGGACGCCCTGAAGCGAGGCGGGTCATCGGCAGTCGAATCCCTCTTCGAAAAGCACACGACGGCCGAGCTGAGAGGCGTGGAGAGGCAGCTGCGCGCGGGCATCGAGGGGAAGCGCGAGGAGCTGCGGCAGATGGTTGGGGAGAGGTACCGGGACCTCATCGAGGCGGCCGATACCATAGCCGAGATGCGCGCCAGCGCCGAGCATCTGCTCGAAGCCGTGCGGGGGCTTCAGCAGCGACGGGCGCGCGGACGGGCCGCCGGACTTGCGGCGAGCAGCCAGCGCGAGGCACGGCGCGAGGTGGGCGCTTTGCTGAGAGGGGCAGGGCTGGGAAAGGCTGCAGGCTGGGGTCCCGGGCAGGTGGGCGGGCGCATGGAGGGACCGCGCGACAAACTTTGCCTTGCCCTCTGTATCCAATATTGGGGTGGTGGGTGGGTGCAGGGAGGGAGGGAGGGACAGAGAGAACTTCACCTGTTGAATTGCTTCCCTCTCGCCGTTTTCTGTAAAGTACGGGACGTTAAAGTTAAAGGGACCCCTAATGCTGGGAAAGTATGAGAGTAAAGGGAGAGGGTGATAAAAGGGAGGGACGTACAAGGGAGAAAGGAGAGAGGATTTGGAAGCAAAGGGTAATAATCCTTTTGTGGTCCTAAGAAGTGTCTTGGCTCACGGGGAGAGAAAAGGATACTTTTTGCCTTTTTTTTTGCAGCTGTCTACCGTGGCTTCCTTTCTTTTAGAATATTATTTTGAGAGTTAGGGTAAATGCTTGTCTGGGTAAAATGCTCGTGGCATTGGCGTTTTGAGAATGGCTGCGACTCAGGTGGACTATGAGATATCATAAAAACTGCATGCATGCTTCAAAAGTTTGCTCTTGGCGCTCATAGCACATCCCACGTTTATTGAGGAAAAGCAGAGACAACATTTATTGAAGAAAAGTACAGAGGTCATATTGGTCCTCCCAAATGAATTTCAAGGCAAGGGCCAATAGGATGCTCATGGTGTGTCCCAAAGGTGCTTTTTTTTCCTTTTCTTCAAGAGGCAACTGGACTTTCTGTTTTTTATTTGAAGACATTTCGCTTCTCATCCAAGAAGTTTTTTCAGCTCTGAAGAAGCTTCTTGGATGAGAAGCGCAACATCTTCAAAGGAAAACCAGAACATCCAGTTGCTTCTTGAAAAAAGCAATTTTGTGACAACCATGACCTGAATGACTGAGAATCTCCATAAATGTTCATTTGTGTTTCTGTCTAGGCAACGTGCCAGTCCCAGGAGAAGTTCTACTGCTTGGCAGCGCAAATTCAGCTTCTCTTGCAGATTCCAGAGAAAATCTGGAGTGCTATGGAATCTTCTCAGTATTTATCTGCCACTCGGCTCTACCTGTTATGCTGCCACCTCCGTGGCCTTCTGCAGTTGGATTCTTCGGGTACCCACTACAGCCCTATACTGGCATGTTTTCCTATTCTTGTGCGACAAGTAGCAGCAGCTAGCCATTTCCGGTAAGCAGCTTGAGATACTTTTTCCAAGCCTAGATTGTTTAATGTGCTTTATTGCTGGTATGCTTTCTTTTGAAAAAGAAAATGTGGCTTCCTTTCTTAGGAATTCAGATACTGAAATAGTATCAGAAATAGCAAAAGCTGCATCTTAATTATCAGTAAGGATCCTAAATAAGAAGTGTCAATAAACTGTCCTAGACAGCTACTTTTAATTATATTACTCTTTTATATAAAAGCTTTTTTGTAGTACAGCTATATATTAAAACGCCCCCTGGTGTTTGACTTCATAACAGCAAAATCAGCAATAACTTCCTGATATACAGTATGCATTATTTTATTTCATGTATTTATTAAAACAGCCCTTGTTTGCTTTGGCTTTTGCTCCATTGCACTTTCTTTGGAACTGTTTAAGTCAAACTTGAGTGTTTTTTATACAAATGGACTTTCAGCTCCCAGAATTTTCCAGCCACAGTGGCTGTAATTCTGAGAACTGAAGTCTGCATTCGGATGGCACCAAAGACTATCAGTGTAGTCAGTGATCAGTCCAGCAGATTTTATTCCATTTGATTGTTACTTTTGCTTTCAAAATAAAATATTTAATAAATCTGAGTTTTTAATGTAAAGTTTGTATGGCTTTAGATATCCATTTTTATGTTTATGATACATGCTTTTACCATGTTTCCCCAAAAATAAGACCTCCCCTGAAAATAAACCCTCCCTGAAAATATTAAAATACATGCGCAGCTGGTCCCCGCCATTTCCTCTGGTTAGGGTTAGGGAGACAGAGCTGGAAATCAGGTAAGACGGCAAGAGGAGCCCCGTCTTGCACCACGCGCCCCAAAATAATAAGACCTCCCCGAAAATAAGGCCAAGCGCTTATTTCAGGGTTCAAAAAAAATATAAGACAGGGTTTTATTTTCGGGGAAACACGGTAATTGTTTATACTTCTATTGAATATTATAAATATCCTAACATTTTGTATGTCTCTTTTAGGTCAACTATCTTGCAGGAGAGCAAATCACTTCTAAAATGCCGGACTGTTTCAGATCATGCAGTAGCAGAAGCTTTGTGCTCAGCCATGCTTCTTGAAGATAGTTCACCACGCCAGGCTCTTGCAGATTTCCTGCTGGCCAGAAAATCTGCAATTCAGCAACTTCTGAATCAGCCTCATCATGGTTGGTACACATGTAGTGCTAACATTAGCTACTCTATCTGATTTGAACCTGCAGCTTCCATGTATCCATTAATCTGGTCTTTGTGGATCTTTGCAGGTTCCTTCCCATGCTGAATAAATTGCAAAGAAGTTTATTAGTATTGGAGATGAAAGTTAAAATAGTGGCAGCTACTTTTTCCTTGAAAAAGTCTCCAACTTTTTCAGGGAGTACTGTGGGCTGATTATTTTTTGCTCCCATATTAAGGCATTTATATTTCTAAAATAAGATTAGGGTTACTGTATAGTGGCTAGAAATTATAACTGAATGAATTCAACCTAGGCCACTAGTTCCTCAAAATTGATAAAGTTTTAGTTATATTTTTCTAGAAGATGTTGCTGATCACTTAGCATTGTTTTCCCTTCATCTTTTTAGAATTTTAAGAGTATGGAAGTTAATAATCAAATGACTTCTTTCTTCTAATCAGTTGATGGTGTTTAGGAAAAAAAGTTATTATCCATGAATACACTTATTTCTTGTTATTATATACTTTTTCCTTGAAGCAGATGTTTTTGGTTGGATATGAATATACAGCTACTATTATACTTTTTTGTTTGTTTATTTGTTCATTTTAAATCAGATGCAGGCATCAAAGCACAAATTTGCTCCTTGGTGGAGCTTCTAGTCACAACTCTGTATCAAGCCCACGCCCTCTTCTATAACCTGCCAGAGGGAACACCCTCAGATCCATCTCTTCCTTGTGGCTTGCTTTTCTTGACTTTGGAGACCATCACCAGCCAGCATTCAGCAGGTGAGCAAGATCATATACCATTGAATATTGCTTTGTCTCTTAAGCATCCAGTTTAATCATTAGTGATCTGATCTCTCTTTTTGCTGCAATTTTCTTTGGGAAAGGGCTCAGCATGTTGAAGGAAGAAACCAAGTTGAGTACCTCTTTCAAATACTTGCCACCATCTGTCACAGAATTCCAGCCAACACTCAGAACTTTGGCACACCCCATAAGCCAGGATTGCCTTAGAAATACACTTCAGAAATGGATCAGCATGTGAGTCTGTAAGGAACATACCTTGTTGGAGATATTTGGTTTTGTGTCCTTCTTGGCAAATATATTGAATAGCCTCTTTGTAGAAATGAAATTGTAGTTAATGAAGATTGTTGTAGTTGACAAAAACAAGAGAGCCTTGAATCTTGAAAGATGGAGAATTAAGCTGATACAGCAAAACTTTGTTCAGCATTACAAGCATTATCTTGATACTATGTTGATACTTACTCTAGCTCTGAGATGGTAATCCAGATTTGGTTTGAGTTTTTACTTGTCACTTTTTAAAAAAATAAATAAATCTCCATCCTGCTTAGTATATAGTTCAACAACTGTAAAAGTTGTTAGTCTATATTTCTAAATTCCTTTTTTCCAAATATTCTCAGAAAACAGGTAAAAGGCTATTTTGAATTCTTCAGGCTTTTCATAAATCCTTACCTGTTCTTTTAGAATTTCAGGAGGACTTGTATATTTACAAGGTTCTAGTCTTCTATTAACCTAGCCTATTTTGCCTTGGATGTTCTGATTATCAGCACCATTTTCTTGTTGCATTGATTCATAATTATGTGTAATGGGTCCTTGCTGTATCCTATACAATAAAAGTAACAATTTATACAAGCTTGTAAGTAGCCCTCAATAGAGCTATGAACTGTAATAGGAGTAAGGAAACTGCTTACTTACACTCTAGAATTATTTTCAGGTGCAATGAAGACATTAAATCTGGGATCACAGACTTACTGGTATATGTGAAGAGCCTTAAAGGCTTGGCCAGGATCCGTGATGCCGTATGGGAGCTGCTTACCAGTGAATCTATGAGTCAGAACTGGGAGACGGTATGTCATCGGCTTCTTGATAAGACCATCTCTTTCTGGGAAGATCTGTTACACCAACTTTTTTTGGACAGGTTACAGGTAAGATCTTAGCAAAATTTAGCTAAGAAATGACTAACAGATGCTGATAAAATAACATAAAACATAATGACGCCATCTTTATTGCTTTGTTGCTCTGGATATCCTATTCTTTTTTCCCTTCCCTAAATGACTCTGGGTCTGTTTCTTCCATGTTATGGTATGTCTGAATACCTCATTTACTTTCTGGCAGCTTCCTGGCTGCCAGTTTTGAAGCAAAAAAACATTCTGTCTTTTCATCTTGATCCTTTGGTTCCTGTTTTGAATATAAGAATGGAAAAGACCTTATTGGGTAAGAAAAGGGCAGCTTCCAAGATTCCCGTATGCCAAATATTAGCTTGGTTCTGTATTTTCCACAGCCTCCTAAAATCATCTGTGTGTTCATGATTGGTACTGACCATTTGCCTTCCTGCAATATTTTCTTTTCCAGACTCTGACAAAGGAAGGATTTGATGACATCTCGAACAGCTCTGGAGAGCTGCTTCTTCTGACTCTGCAGGAACTTGAAGCCAAGTTTGACTCTTCTAACCACAGCAAGCATATCGTATTTGAATGTAACATGGCCTCTTTCCTATGGTCAGAGAATCCTAATGACTTGCCACCTGATGCTGCCTGGATCAGCGTGGCAAACCGCAGCCAGTTCACTAAGAGTGGATTGTCTATGAAGGCGCAAGCCTACAGTCCCAGCATCCAGAACTTCTGCAGCGCCCTAGATTCCAAGCTGAAGGCCAGGTTGGAAGACCTGCTGTCTTACTTGCCTTCCAGCTCCTCATCGTCTGAGGATCCGTTGTACGGACACTCCAAGAACTCTGCTTTTGACAGATTTGCTGACGCGAGCATAGTTGAAGAGCAGTTGCGCAGCCACTGCATTCGTTGTTTGGATGATTTGCTGGGCTGTGTTAGGGAAAAGCTGCACCGTGCTCAGGGGGTGCTCCAAGGATGCACAGACAGCTTGCATAACCCCCAAATCAACACCATTTTGTTTATGGCACGGCTTTGCCGGTCGTTAGGGGAAATGTGTCCACACTTGAAGCAATGCATTCTGGGAAAATCAGGGTGCCCAGAAAACATGACAAGGGAGCTCTGGTCTTTGAAGAAGACGGGGAAAGGTAGAACCGAAGAAATGAATCCCGTACAGGCTAAATGGCAAGGATTAAAAGAACAACTATTGCAGGATAGTCTGTCTGCTTATCAGATATGGAGCACTGCTGCTGCTAAAGTGAGTGACTTTTGCGGGGAAGGGGGGCAAGGAGGTGTCCGCTGCCTATTTTGGCTGATGACTAAAACACGCTATTTATAATTTTATTTGCTTAACATAGAAGTGCAAAGGGTTTGGGGGCTATTGTTTTTGGCTGAAATATAACAGGCGCCTATAAAATAAGAAAATGCTTGGGAACTACAGGTAGCCCTCGACTTAACAACCACAATTGAGCCCAAAATTTCTGTTGCTAAGTGATACATTTGAGTGAGTTTTCTCCCATTTTAAGAGCCTTCATATTTGATTGCTGCAACTGAAGCTGCTACTTTAAATGTGAGTCATTTATGAAGCATGAAAAAATATTTCAAGATCAATATACTCCTAAAGTTGTTGGAGAGCAAGCATTGCGGTTGGAAGGAGGGCTCAGGTGGGAAATTAATCTAGAATCATTATGTAAATGTAAGAGGCAAAGTCTGACACACACACATATACACACACATGTTTGAGCCTTATCTAGTCTGAAAGCTACCAGTCTGGGGAGATTCCTGTGAAATAGGCATAGAACAATAAAGTAGTTCCTTTGAATTCTACAAGTGGGGGTCTGATTATTGACATCTGGTATAAGTGCATAGATGAGGGATTTTCTCTCTTGCAATAGAAATTAATTGGCACAGCATTCTCCTGCTTTAAGTTAAACATACTCAGACCAACCATACTCAGATACATCCTTTGGCATCTTACTACATATAGTCCTTGACTTACAACCACAGTTGAGCCCAAAATTTCTGTTGCTAAGCAAGACAGCTCTTATGTCTCATTTTACGACCTTTCTTCCCACAGTTGTTAAAGTGAATCACTGCAGCTGATAAATTAGTACCCCGATTGTTAAGTGAATCTGGTTTCCCCATTGACTTTGCTTGTCAGAAGGCTGCAAAAGGTGATCACACATGACCTTGGGATACAGCAACGGTCATAAATATGAACCAGTTGCCAAGCTTCTGAAGTTTGATCCCATGATCATGGGGATGCGGCAAAGGTCATAACTATGAAAAGTGGTCATAAATCATATTTATCAGTGCTATGTAACTATGAATGGTCACTAAATGAACTGTTGTAAGTGGAGGGCTACCTGTGCATCTATGAAAGAAAACCTTTACTGTTATAGAAGAGAGCGAAACAACTTTGCACCTTCAACCTATAGCTAGTCCTCAAATTTCAACAGTTCATTTAGTGACCTTTCGTAGTTACGATGACACTGAAAAAAAGTGACTTATGGTTTGTTTTTCACACAACCGTTGCAGCATCCCATGATCACATGATCAAGATTCAGATGCTTGGCAAGTGACTCATATTTACGACGGTTGCAGTATTCCGAGGTCAAGTAATTCCCTTTTGGGAACCTTCTGACAAGCAAAGTCAATGGGGAAGCCAGATTCACTTAACAACTGTTATTACTAACTTAACTGCAGTGATTCACTTAACAACTATGTCAAGAAAGGTCATAAAATGGAGTAAAACTCACTTAACAACTGTGTCACTTAGCAACAGAAATTTTGGGCTCAATTATGTTGTAAGTTGAGGACTACCTGTACCTCAGAGTCCAAATCAACCGCACAACCAGCCAACCAGAGATAGCACCGCCCCTCAACCAACCCACACAACTCCGCCCCCACCAGCAGTTCACCTCCCAATGACCCTGACCTGGTGTAACCTCCCCATCACTAGACTCACTGATGACTCACATCTGATCCATCACAAGACCCTCACTTGACACGCTCACATCTGAAGCCTTTATAAACGGAAGAACACTGACACTGACAACCCCTAAACTCTGCTGAAGATGTTATACCTAGCTTGTTAACGAAATGTTTGGAAACCAACCCACAAGCTCGGAGAATGAACTTTCACTCTTATACTACACCTGAGCTATAGATATTCGCCACTATCGCAAACTACCTGTATTGCTCTTCCATAGAGAGCAAATATGCTGAGATTGCAAAATAGGAGAGGCAAGCTGATTATGCTTATGCATCCCTGTTTAGTGGCCTCTCAACACACTAAAGCTCAACAAATTGAGCCACAGGATCATTAACTCAGCATATCTATTTTTTAATGGAAGAAATTAAAATAGAAGCGGACAGCTTGAGATCCCAGAGATGCTTACTGCATCCAAAAACCTTCACCTCCAAAACCTGTTACCAAATTACAGTGTTTAAGAGGAGGCGATTATTAAACATTCAGTTCTTTTTAAAGAAACACACACTGAAATGAAACCAAAATTAGTTTTGTCTCATCCCTACCCACTAGTCCTAGAAATGTAATCCTTCCTATGCATCCCAGGAATAATTTTGCTGGTTCTAAAGAAAAGGTCCTTTCTTGATTGGGATTCCCTGTGCACAGTCACTCACGCCCTCGTCACCTCTCGCCTAGACTACTGTAATGCTCTCTACATGGGGCTCCCCTTGAAGAGCACCCGGAGGCTCCAACTGGTCCAGAACGCAGCCGCACGGGTAGTGACGGGAGCAGCATGGCGCTCCCACATAACACCACTCCTGCGTGAGCTGCACTGGCTTCCGGTGGTCTTCCGGGTGCGCTTCAAGGTGTTGGTGATCACCTTTAAAGCACTCCATGGCATAGGGCCTAGTTATCTCCGAGACCACCTGCTGTCACCGATGACCTCCCATCGACCCGTGCGCTCCCACAGAGAGGGCCTCCTCAGGGTACCATCAGCCAAACAATGTAGGCTGGTGACCCCCAGTGGGAGAGCCTTCTCTGTGAGGGCACCCACCCTCTGGAACCAGTTGCCCCCGGAGATTAGGAGAATTCATGATCTCAATGCCTTCCGCCGTGCCCTTAAAACACATTTTTTCCAACAAACCGGGCTGGCTTAAGAAGAAATTTTAAATTTTAATTGGTTTGTTAGTTTTAATTCTGGAACCAAATTTATATATATTTTAATTGTTTTAATATTTGCATTTTATGTTTTTATTTTTGGCTGTACACCGCCCTGAGTCCTCAAGGAGAAGGGCGGTATATAAATTGGAAATAAAATAAAATAAAATAAAATAAATAAAATATTTTGAAATTAGTAGGAGTGGGCACTGACGGTAGGTAGAAAATGTCTACTTTCAAGCATTTCAAAGCTGAAATACTTTTGTTACAGTTATGCATTGAAATTTAATGGATTTATGAAACGGAGTTGTCTGTGCAATTGTCCTGCTATTTACCGTTAGTGTGCCAACATGACACCTCTAATAAATTGGAGCTTTGAGGAACCTCAGACCTCAGAATTTTATAATGTCAGGGTTCCAAGGAACACCCCCAACAAAATAAATTGTTTGCTTGTGAATGAATCCTAGGTCCTTGTCTGGAACTTCACTCAATCCTTGCTGAAAGAGGAAGCTGAAGCCATTCTGGCAACAGCCACCAACTGGGAGGAGAGTGAAATTGAAGAAGAGACAGAAAGTGGAAGCAGCATAAAATCTAAGATACGGCTCCCTGTCCAGGTAAGAAATGATGCCCTATTTTTATTTATACATATTTATGTGAGGTGCTTCGGATGATATTCCTCAATAAATAAATGAAAAATATATGTTTTTGACTAATCGTTTGAGTTTTCTTTATCTAGTTTTAGGATATGTGGAGAACAGATCATATTTTAGATCGTATTTATGAGAAATATTGAGAACATTCAAACAAGTTCACAAACTTTTAAGTACCATTGTCTGTGTATGTATCCGTCTATTTAACAGTTTATATATAACTATACACTAATAACAAAGAGTTCAGTGTCATGAATAAGGATCATTCTATACTGAAAGTTACGAATTTACATATAAGAAGTAAACTGATATCCAGAATTAACCAGTGGCCCAGTAGCAGAGCTGAGTTTGAGTCCAGCTTTGCCTCCAATCTTCCTTGAAATTGGGAATTTCATAAAATGCAATAATGGTTCATAGATTTTCTTAAATATCCTTTTAAAAAGCTTTGGTGACAACTCTTCTGAAAACACTGAAGAATAATTAATTGGCCCAGTTGTTAGTCTGAACTTTGAGAGGAGTGAAAGCCAAAAAATTTCAAATTATAAATCACCCTCTTACCTGAGTATTGCCATCAAATGATTTAGACCAGAGGTGTCCAGTCTTGGCAACTTTAAGACTTCTGAACTTCACCTCCCAGAGTTTCCCAGCCAGCATGGTTGGAATTCAAGCTTAGACACTCCTAGTTTGGACAATTTATGTGCTGGTTCAACAGCATTCCACTGTCTTTACAGCCATCCTGGTGTGTCCAGTCCTTCCTCTTCAGCTTGTGTCAAGAAATAAATCGAGTTGGAGGCCACACTCTTCCCAAGGTTATCTTGCAAGAACTGCTCAAGACATGCATGACTGAAATACTAGCTGGCTATGAAAAATTATCAGAAGGGAAACGGGAGAAGGTATGTTCCTGGGGCTTGTGGTTGGTGGGACATGAAATTTAAAAATAAGGGATTCTTCCCCCTGTGATCTGCAGTGTTCTGAGGCACAATGCACCATAATTGGCTCAACATTGTGGCACTTAAGAGAAAAATGAATATACAAGGTTTTTTTAAAAATCATAAGATTAGCCTAATAAGATTGTTATGAATTACTGTGATTATCAACCTATTCATTTAGATTGAATAGATATGCTTGATAGCTCATTCTAAAAGTTAAAATAAATTATCTGCAATGTAAAAAAGACTAGACTGAATGCAACCCTGGTTACAATAGCAATCTATTGTTTTGTGAAATTGTCTGCTGATAATTTTATAGGCAATATTACTGACACAAGTATTTCCATATTTTGTTATTAGAGATATTAATCAGTATAGTATGAGAGCTATAGAGGACTAGCTGCTGAATCTATTCAGATTTGACTATTAGAGCAGGGGTCCCCAAGCTGTGGACAGTGGCCTACTACTGAGCTGTGGCCTATTCACAATCCTACCTGCACAAGCGCTGGGCATTGGTGCTCGTAGCCCCACTCGTTCGACTGGCGGTGCCTGCCCCACTCGTGCACTCACTGCTCACACAAATGAAGCTGTGCATGCATGCGTACCTGTCCCTTGCACAAAATCACTCCCTCTTCTACCCCCTCCCTCCCACACCGGGCCGCCAACCGGGAGTGTGGGAGGACTCCCTGGAGGGCAGGGCTGAGGATTTCGGACGATATCTGTATGACAAAATCGCTCAGATCCGGCGGGATTTGGACTCTGACTGGGTAGATCCGGGCAGGATGACGAGGAATAGTCTTGAGAGCGTTATCTGGGAAGAGTTTGACTTTGTGACTCCGGATGACGTGGACAGGATTTTGGGGAGACTTAATGCGACCACATGTTTATTGGACCCGTGTCCCTCCTGGTTAGTACTGGCTTCCCGGGAGGTTACACGAGGCTGGCTCCAGGGAATTATTAATGCTTCGTTGAGTGAGGGTCACTTCTCCGCAGCCTTGAAAGAGGCGGTGGTGAGGCCTCTCCTCAAGAAGCCCTCCCTGGACCTGGCAGTATTGGCTAACTATCGTCCTGTCTCCAACCTTCGCTTTGTGGCGAAGGTTGTTGAGAGTGTGGTCGCATGACAGTTCCCACAATTCCTGGAGGAAACGTCCTATCTGGATCCATTCCAGTCGGGTTTCAGGCCTGGTCACAGCACGGAAACGGCATTGGTCGCGTTGGTTGATGATCTCTGGAGGGCTCGGGACAGGGGCTGTTCCTCTGTTCTGGTCCTATTAGATCTCTCAGCGGCTTTTGATACCATCAACCATGGTATCATGCTGCACCGGTTGGAAGAGTTGGGGATAGGGGGCACCGTTTTACGGTGGTTCTCCTCCTTTCTCTCCGACCAGTCGCAGTTTGTGTTGACAGGGGGGCAGAGGTCGACTTCGAGGCCTCTCATCTGTGGAGTGCCACAAGGGTCAGTCCTCTCGCCCCTTCTGTTCAACATTTATGTGAAGCCGCTGGGTGAGATCATCCGTGGTTTTGGGGTGAGATATCATCAGTACGCTGGTGACACCCAGCTGTACATCTCCACCCCAGACCACCCCAACGATGCCCTTGAAGTGATGTCCCAGTGCCTGGAAGCTGTACGGATCTGGATGGGAAGGAACAAGCTCAAGCTCAACCCTTCCAAGACTGAGTGGCTGTGGTTCCCGGCATCCCGATATAGTCAGCTGACTCCATCGCTGACTATCGGGGGCGAGTCTTTGGCCCCCGTGGAGAGGGTGCGCAATCTGGGAGTCCTCCTGGATATGCAGCTGTCCTTAGAGGAACATCTGACAGCTGTAGCCAGGGGGACCTTTTGTCAGGTTCGCCTGATTCGCCAGTTGCGCCCCTTTCTTGATCGGGATTCCGTGTGCACAGTCACTCATGCCCTCGTCACTTCTCGCCTGGACTACTGTAATGCTCTCTACATGGGGCTCCCCTTGAGAAGCACCTGGAGGCTCCAACTGGTCCAGAATGCGGCCGCGTGGGTAATTACGGGAGCTACATGGCGCTCCCGCATAACACCGCTCCTGCATGAGCTGCACTGGCTCCCAGTGGTCTTCCGGGTGCGCTTCAAGGTGTTGGTTACCACCTTTAAAGCGCTCCATGGCATAGGGCCTAGTTATCGTCGAGACCGCCTTCTGCCACCGACGACCTCCCATCGACCCGTGCGCTCCCACAGAGAGGGCCTCCTTGGGGTGCCATCAGCCAAGCAATGCAGGCTGGTGACCCCCAGGGGGAGGGCCTTCTCTGTGGGGGCCCCTACCCTCTGGAATCAGTTGCCCCCAGAGATAAGAAGAATCCATGACCTCCGTGCCTTCCGCTGTGCCCTTAAAACATTTTTTTCCAACAAGCTGGGCTGGCCTAAGCAAAGCCTTTTAAATGATTTTAAATTGGGGTGTTTTCTAAATTTGGGGCAATTTAGATATTCTTTTTAATCTGTTCTTAATGTTTTTATTGTGTGTTTTTACTTGGCTGTACACCGCCCTGAGTCCCCAGGGAGAAGGGCGGTATAGAAATCCAAAAATAAATAAATAAAATAAATAAAATCTGGAAAGGTTGGGGAACGCTGCATTAGAGCACTTTAGCTGCAGAGTGCAATCAGGAGATGCATCAGTTCTGGTAGAGGATTGGTGTGAATGTTGATAGAATTTTCCGCTCTCAGACATATGAAAAGACCTTTGTGCCAGTGGTGGGTTTCAAATTTTTTTACTACCGGTTCTGTGGGTGTGGCTTAGGCGTGGCATGGCTTGGTGGGCGTGGCTTGGTGGGCGTGGCAGGGGAAGAATACTGTAAAATCTCCATTCCCACCCCACTCCAGGGGAAGGTTACTGCAAAATCCCCATTTCCTCCCAATCAGCTGGGACTTGGGAGGCAGAGAATAGATGTGGGCGGGGCCAGTCAGAATTTTTACTACCGGTTCTCCAAACTACTCAAAATTTCCGCTACCAGTTCTCCAGAACTGGTCAGAACCTCTCTGCAACCCACCTCTGCTTTGTTCAATGAATGTATAAACATTTCTGATATTCAATTTTTTCTGATACAGAAAGAAGGAAAGCTACCAATTACTCAGAACAGGGCTTTGCAACTACTGTATGATCTTCGTTATCTGAATATAGTCCTGACAACTAAAAATGAAGATATGAAAAGCAGCAGAAACAAGCATGATGCCAGTTAAGTATACTATAAATTATTATGTATATAAATTTACTGTCTTATTTTTATGCATTTAAGAATGTTGCTATATCCATTTTACTTTGAGACATAATATTTTGCAATATGTTCATACACAACACAGGTTTCAAGCAGTGCTACAATAATCTAAAATCTGTTGGACTAGAAACAGAACCTTTTTAAAAAGAGCATTTATTGTTTTTATCAACATAGTCTGTAATTTTGCAGGTAGACAACATTCAGGAACTGATTATCATATCTTCCTGATTTATGACAGCCTGAACCGGAATTTCAGGAAATTAATTTGGCTGAAAGTTGACCAAGTAAATATTGTTTTAAAAATCAGTATGCTGTAGTGTTCTAGAAAAATGGAAGGGAAAATACATCAGGGTAATTTATTGGATGAATCTGCAACATTTTTAGTATCTTTAATCTTTGGCTAATAGATGACCAGTTCTAAAGTTCTTTCTGACTGCATTAAGGGAAAGAGCAGTGTTTGATTATCTTAGTTCAAGATACAGTATTTGACATTCCATTTCATAAATAGTTGGAAATTGTTTAATTTCATTAAGTTTTTATATGTTGGGCTATAATGGGGTTTTCCCCCTCTGGTAAAAGTAATTTATTTGCAAAGGACTGCAAATATCATTTACCTACCCAAGAGGAGCAACCCTTCAATATTGTAAATGAGATGATTTTTCTTTGTTTCAGGATTGAGAAACAGATCGATGCTCTTGAGAGCTATATAGATCCTTTCGACTTGGATGTTTTTACTCCTCACTTAAATAGTAACCTTAATCATCTGGTACAACGAACCTCTGTAAGTTCAAAGGGAGAGAATGTAGATGGTTCCAAGTAGATTTTATTGTCTTAGATCATCTATGCCTATTTATGTCGGTTGGAAGAACATAATACTAATTTTCCAAGTAGGAAATGATAATACTAATTAAACAACCATTACATCCATAAACTGTGCTATGCACTTTGCTGTTATATACATGTAGTCTTCAACATACAACCATGATGGAGCCTGCCCATTATGGTTGTATGTCCTAATGGTCATATAACCAACCATTATTTGCGACATTGTTTTGTGGCAGTTGTTAAGCGAATGCCAAAGTTAAGCAATCCCATTGCTGAGTGACTGGTCGTAAGTCAAGGACTACCTATATGATTTAATAACCAAATCATATATTAAAAATGAAGAATGAGATAGTAGTATAGGTAGTCCTTGAATTACGATAGCAGTTGGGATCTGAATTTCCATCACTGAGCGATGCAGTCATAAAGTACAACAGTCAGGTGACTACATCACTTATCAAGAGAAATCCCTGCAGTTCCCATCGTCATTGTTAAGTGAGGACCACGTATCGTTAAGCAAGCCCTTCATAACTTCCTGCTGGCTTCCAACAATCAAAGTTGGATGGGGAAAATGGCAGAAGTTCCAAGTCCAAGGAAGCTTGCAAGCTTGCTCCTTGAGTGAGCATGAGTGTGTAAATGGTGAGAAAAAATGCACACATGGCCAACCACACTTCCCCACACACCTGGCAGCAGCCACAAGACCGGTCTGCTGGCCTGCTTGCAAGCCTTCAGAAGACATGGCACAAGTGTAGCAAAGTTCAAGATGCTGTGTGAGATTGGGCGGGTGGCCAGCACAACGGGGCTGGGGAAGAGGGTGTCAGTGGGAGAGACTTACCCTTGTGTTCTTCCCCGCTGGCTGCCCCATTGACTTTGCTTGGACGAAGCTGGCAGGGAAGATCATAAACCATGATCACTTTACTGCAGGATGCTGCAATTGTTGTAAATGCGTGCTGGTTGCCAAGCGCTCAGATTGTGATCATGTGATTGTGGGGATGCTGGCATGGCTGGAACTTTGAGGACTGGTTGTAGCCGTCACTTGTTCAGCGCCGTTGTAATTTGGAGTAGTTCTGGAACAAGTGGTTATTAACCAAGAACTACCTATATAGCGAATGGCTTATTATGATCATCTCTTAATTAAACAGTGCAATGACTTTCAATTAACTATATGTTCTTATTAGAAGTACTATCTTCCCTGAATAGCCATAAGCAAGGAAACCCCAGAAGGCTGAATAGATGTAGTCTGGGAAGATCATAGGCCACACACAGTATGTTGATCTTTGGAAACTCCAGCTCAGACTGGTAACGCAACTGGGCGGAGAGATACTGTCACTTATTCAAGCATTGTAGGTAATAATTACAGCACATTCTTTAAGCTACATGCATTCCTCACGCTATTTTTTAAAATAACATGACTTTATAGTTGAATGGACACTTTATAGCTAAATGTTCTTCTATTGAGGCCAGACGGTTCTCTCTTTTCTATCCTCTAGGTCCTGTTTGGCTTATTGTCAGGAACAGAGAATCAGTACACGAGCAGAAGCAGTGCTCAATCTTCTCAAAAACTACATAACATCCTACCTCTAACTTCTAGCCAGATCAGGTAAGTGACTCAGACCTGTAAGCAATAAAAAAACACGTTCTGTAAAAACAAAGCATCTGAAAGTGGAAAGCAACTAAAACATCCCGTTTCTTCTTTTTTAAGATTTGGACTGTTGCCTCTCAGCACATCAAGTTCTCGCAAGGCTAAACCTGTTCTGAGACATACTGAGCACGAAACTCGGGTTGGTTCCTTTGTTTCAGGGATGGGCAACTTTTTGACACTGGTGGGTTTTTGAGTCAGGGTGGAGAGCTGCAATACTTGGGACTTGGGTTTAGTAGTTTAATAATTTAGCTTTTGTTTCCAGTTGCGCTGCATCTATTTTAAGCCCAATATTAGATTTAATCTCAATTCAAAATTATGCTGCCAGTTTTCAGGAACTATAGAGGATTTTGCTGGCTACAAAAAGGAGGTTTTGAGGGAGTTTCTGAAGTTAACCATCCATGCTGTCTACTACACTATACTGTTTTTCCTATCTTTTCCTAATCACTTTTAGCAGTGATTAATTTGGATTTGTATCACATTACTTTTGTTTCAAGGATACAGATGGGACAAATTGTGTAGCTTATGTTTTGCAATTTTTTTTAAAAAAATTTGATTTATATGCCGCCCTTCTCCGGAGACTTAGGGCGGCTTACAATGCGCTTAAGCAATAGCCTTCATACTTTTTGTATATTTATACAAAGTCAGCTTATTGCCCCCACAAACTGGGTCCTCAATTTACCTACCTTAGAAAGGATGGAAGGCTGAGTCAACCTTGAGCCTTGGTGAGATTCGAACCTGCAATAATTGTAGGCAGCTGTGTTAATAACAGGGTGCTTTAGACCACTGTACTGTCCAAGGCTCTTTGATGGCAATGAAATTTGTTTAATTTCCATTGTCTGGTTAAGACACCAGACTAGAAACCAAGAGATGGTGGGTTCTAGTACCACCTTAAGCATGAAAGCCTGCTGGGTGACGTTGAGCCATTCACTCTCTTAGCCCAACTCACCTCATAGGGTTTTTGTTGTGGGGAGTTATTATTAAAATAACAAAGGTGGGATATAAATAAATAAGTCTTTGTAACAGCGGCAACGTCTGTTTAACTGCCTTATAACCTTTATTCCAGTGTGATGTTGACCAGTAATTCCTGAAGACACTTTATTGGGGTATTAAACCGTGTGAATTGAAAGGCTTCTCTCCCCCCATGCATAGGTTTTTGTAGAAAACTAACACAGTCATACAGCTTTTTTCTGTAGCGCATTGAACTTGAGCCCAGACTCAGAAAATGAACTCCTACTAAAACAGCCGGTTGCACAATTTTCTTCCTGTGATTATGGAACCGATGCTCCCTGAAAAGAGCAGGTTCTTAATGCAGGTTAAGTTTCACTTTATTTTTCTGTGTTGCACCTTAATGTATTTTTAGAAAATGATTATACTTTTCCTTTAATAAGAGAATTGCCTCTGATAATTATTTTTTAATTCCACGTACCTTTTTTAAAAAAAATTGTAGATTTCTGTTACTATGGGTGCATTATAAATACATGCTTTATCAACTTGTGTCTCACACACACACAGAGGTGTAAATTTAATCTTTGACAATGCAACTTTTGATTGCTTTCTGCTTAATCCTGAGTCTATTTCTTTGGGCTGCTTTAGCAAAACCAAGCCCACTAATAATTATTAACCAGCTGCTTGCCAGCAGTTCTTTGACTTGGACTATATAGTTGGGGAAAGCTTTTGAATGTCTGCTTAATTGTGCATGCTTTGGCAATCTGCCGCTCTATAATTATTACCAACCATACTTTTCTTATAATTATTACCAACCATACTATGTACATTTTTGCCAATAAATTAAGGAATGTAATCCTTCTGAACTTTTGGAGATTCTTGAAACAAACGTTTTCAAAAATACTGACACTGGATTTTCTATATTAAAGGGTAGACAACCTTTGGATGACCAAAGGCTGCAAAGTAGCTAAGCAAAAATTTGAGGGAGTTTGATTTATAAATTGATGTTTTAAAAGTCCTTTCATTTGTTTTGCACCTCAGGAGGACAGAAAACAGCTGCCCATTTTTAGCATGATAAACATAGTGAGGCACTAAGTCCTGCAAAAAGGGGGAATTTTAACATAAGGCATCAGAGCTGCAGTTGCAGATTACTTAACACCCACTAAATTTCTCCTGGCAATTTTTAAAAAAAACCTGTATAGCACTTTCAGAGAAGGGAGATATAATTTGCTCTGGTGAATCTGCTGGCTATTGTGAATCTGAGCTCGTGTCTGTCTTCACATAGCTATAAACTTCTTGAAAATAACAAAAAATGGCAAACTCTCATGGGGCTATTGACTTTTCTTTTGTTAAAATTAATAGACTCCAACCACTGCCCTGATGAGAACGGAAGAGACGCTTCGTCCTGGGTCCCTGTTCAGGCAACTGGCAGCAGAGGAGGAGGAGGACACAGCGGCACCATCTTTGTTTAAACTTGGCTGGCTCTCAAGCATGACCAAATGATTGAATAAATGCGAACTATCATGCCCGTGGCTTTGTAATGACAAAAGGATGCGTAAGGCGTATGATTCACACCCCATTTTAGCCCAAAGCGCATGGTTTAAATGTCTTATACAACTAATCAGAGCGTCTAAAAATACAAGATATGCAACTTAGGCAGCTGAAGTTATTAACTGATTGTTTTCTTTAAACAGCCAGTGTAATTAAGTCCATGACCAATAGAAAAGATCCTGTGTCTGTGTGTATGTAATACGGAAGCAATTGTTTGCACTCCAGTAATAGAATCCCCCATTCTATCTTGGAGTATTTTTTTTTAAGTGGCCTTAACACATAAAGACTTAACTTTTTAAAAGAGTAAGTTACCATAAAAACATATTCACTATTTATTGAAATAAAAAAAAAGACTTATAAAACTAAACACAAATGTTGGAAAGGATTTTACATAAAGCATCGGTTACTAATAAACAGATTGAGAAGTCGGACTGGACTCATTATGCACTCCTATAATACAGAGGTGGACTCTTAGACTCATCCCAACATGTCAGCTCTCCACCCTCAACCAGTCTCCAGAAGAATCCTATAAAAATTACTCCAAAGCTCCCTTTGCATTGCAATAGTGCAGCAAACCACAAGTAAACAACTACCTGTTAACCTGTTATTCCAAATACAGATTGAAAAGGCAACAGGCATTTTGTGCAATTTTAACAATTTCTTTTTTAAAGTTGAAATATCACACAGTGCTGTCCCCCTTCACAGAAGGCAGAGAGCTGCTAGGCTCATCATGTTGGGGGACGGCCCCTATTCTGTAAGCTGTGGAAGTGCGCCTCCTTCAGGATCTGGTTGATGTGGAAGTAAGGGCCTTGGCATAGTGCAGACTGCTCGTGGAAAGACTGAGGAGGCGTCACGGGACTTGATCCTGGCATTATCTGGGGTAAGCTGGTGTCTGTCCCAGTAGCTCTGTCAGGACTGCTTATGTTGCTGCTGCTGCTATAGCTGCTGGTACTGCCACTCTCACTGCTGGAAGACTGTGGAATAAAAAACACAGGGAGGCTAGTCATAACAACTTGTTAAAAACAACTTTATATCTCAAGCAGACATTTTTCTGGAGGTCTCCCGGTACCATAAACTTGATCATTCTGTTTCTATCTTGCAATAAGCAAGTTAAACATGCAGGTCCAGCAATATAAACTAATTTTCTGTACTTTCAATTCCACTATGAAAAAAACTGCCTTGCCACAAATCCCAAATGTCAAATTTATACTTTCAAATATTTGATCTGAGGCTGAATTTTAACAATCTTAAGCACCATACTATATTAAGTATAAAACTGAATTGCTATGAGTCTGTCTGTTTGTCCATCTATCACTGTTATCTGCCACTGTAAACATCATGAAGCAAATTACAGTTGATTCCTCAACAGATTAATCGTCCTTGGTACCCTTTTTGTTAAGCCACAATGGATGATTTTAAAACTGAATACAAATAGTTAATGTTTAATTACACCTTCACACAAATAAAAAATGTTAAGAGCTGCACTAACATAATGTTCCTTGATGGTGTAAATTATGTTTAACACTAGAAGCATTCATTCATGCACATACATAATGCCAGCTGCCAGGAAGGCAACAGGCATCTCCCTTGTAGGCAGAGAGAATTCCAGCTGCCTGCCTCATTCTATCATTCTTGTAATTTTCTATAGCTCTCCTACTTACTAAGCAATGGCCAAATGGTAACATCAGAGAAAACCAAGGTGAAAGACACTGGCTGGATTAACACATCACAGCGAACCATAATGTGTCTCTCTTTGCTTTACTTGAACTAATTCAAGTAATGAAAAGTTAGATACCATGTTGCTGCTGTTCAAATTACTAGACCTGAATATGAATATACAATGAGGTTCTAATGAAAATCACTTTGAAAGCTCCCTTGCGTTGTAGAACAAAAAACCAAAAGCATACATATTCAAAATTCACATCTGAAAGAAAAGCTTATGAATCAACACCAAATGCAGAAGGACTATTTATTTTAATGTAGACAAAACTAATAAACTAAATTATATGCTTCATCCTAAGACTGCAATTCACTCTTAATTGGGGGGAATATTACTAATCATGCATGAGCTTCGAAGTTAATCTCTAGAGATCCTTGTTGGAAGAGAGTAGTGCGAACACAGAGAGTAAGACTGGCTTTCTTTTCACGACAGACATGCCAAATTATGATAAAAATGACTGGTACTATCCTTAACATTTTCAAGAATGCTGCACAAGGCATGGTAAACCAAGGCATTCATATTAAAAGGTGTTATGTAAAAGTTCTGGTTCACAAAAGTTCTTGAGAAATGGCACAGGTTAATATCACCAGAAAGCGAATGAAACAAAATTTAAGAGGAATAAATTATAAATAGCCCAAATTAGCAAGCATAATGTAAGAACGAAAACTGATCCATATTTGTAAGATTAAGAAAAAGGGGAAGGATTTAATGGATTTGAACGAAGATTTAATCTTTTGGGGTGGAATTGATGAACACAAAGATCACAATAACGGAAGCAAAGATGCAGGCCTGATTATGAATGATTGGACTAAAATATATTTCGGAAAACAAAGTGCTGAATACAATAGTAGCCACTGGCGA
The DNA here is from genome assembly GCA_012654045.1 of Ptyas mucosa. Lineage (NCBI taxonomy): Eukaryota > Metazoa > Chordata > Lepidosauria > Squamata > Colubridae > Ptyas > Ptyas mucosa. The sequence goes on from WNWU01000020.1 coordinate 11,738,989, forward strand.
CACTTGTATGTTATGTTTCTCTGAATGTTGACAATGTCACAAGAAGTGATAAATTTGAAGAAAATTTGCCACATAATGCATGGGATCTAGGTAATGTGAATAAAATGAGAAAGTACTATAATTGGGCCATTCGGGGATATGAATAAATAAGAATGGATATTGGTGTGTATCCACTTAAAAAGATATGTTGAAAAGTATGAGTGCTTTGTTTAGGACGAATACAAGGAAAGTAGTGAAAGATAAAAGATAATAAGAGTTCTGAATGTGGGAGATTCTTTTCCATAGAACGAACAGCGAACCTTGGGAAACAATGGAAATTTTAAAATATTCCAAAGCAGCAAATGTTATAGCAGAACAAATACATGAAGAGAAAATGCAAATCCAATATTGAGAAGTATTAGAGACAGATTAATCTCCCAACTAAATGACAAAAGAAAGGACATAAGGAAAGATTTGGAAGCATCTTGTAACAGATGGAGGAGAAATATGTTACAGGGCCCAAGAATAATATAGAGTTATGCTAATGAGATCCACAAAAAAGTACTCATGAGGGAACAAAGTGAATTTTAGATATGCTATGTGATGCAACGAGGAATACAGAACTGAAAATGTATTTAATATCCAGGTATTTGTTGTATGTTTGACAAAGAAACAATGAAATTGTGCACTTGAAGAAATATTTACTAAGGAAGAAATAATGAAGGAAATTTAAAGCAAACAAATATTGGTAGAAAGGCAGTGGATCGTACACAATGAATTGCAAGGAATATTTGTCAAAAGAAACAAAAATGATTTTGTAGAAGAGCTTATCCTGAAAGGGAACATCATGACAGAATGCATGTAAAAATACTTTAGCTACAAAAATTATTCACACACTCTGTTAATAGGATAATATATTAACTGCCAAAGCAAAACTATATTGAAACAATCTTACCTCTGTATCCCAAGAATCCTGAAAGACAGCATTTCGGCTACCACGTTTAGTTTGTGGAACTGGCCCATCCTCCTCTATGCCATTTCGTCTCCTCTTCCTGCAGCAAAAATTGGAGAGCAGTAGAATTAGCTCAGTATACTTTTAGAAGATACAATTACAGCTAATACACTGTTTAAAATTATTCATTTTTTCCATCTGCCCATTGCTACAAAGATGATAGCCATTAAACCCAGAAGAAAGCCATATCAAAGATCCCCAACCTTACCAGATTGGCAGCTTGGGCCAACGTGGGGTGTGTATATAAGTAGCAGGCACAGGCGGATGAACAGCTCCATTTGTGCGAATGGCATGCGTGCACCCCCTTCACTCATGAATGGAGCTGTGTGTGCGAGAGGAGGGTGCTTGTATCACGCACAAACCTCCAATTGCGTGAGTGGCAGGCACTCGCGCTTTTGCGTAAAACTATACTTATGTGAGTGGAGGTTGCTTGGCTTGCGCATGAAGCTCCACTTGCACAAGTGTTCTCCGCTCACATGAGTAGTACTTGACAAGTGAGCACTTGCCCATTTCTCCTGCTGCTCGGTTTCAAATAGACTGGTAGTGGCCCATGGCCTGGGGGCCCCTGCTTTAAAGCACCTTATTATCCTATGCTAGTTTTAAAATCATGTACAGATTATCTTTTAAAGTTAAAGTTTAAACTTCTACATGTTTAGTAATCTCAGTGCAGTAGTCAAAGAATCATCTCAGTAGCAACCATTTTTAAATGAAACGTATCGTGAATGTCTGCCAATGAAAAATAGTCACGGGTGATTCTCAATTTATAACCATTTGCTTAGTGACTATTCAAAGTTACTGCAGTGCTGAAAAAAGTGTCTTATGATGGTTTTTCCCACTTACAACCATTGCAGCATCCCCGTGGTCACAGGAACCAAATTTGGAAGCTTGGCAACTGGCTCATATTTATGATGATTTCAGTGTCCTGGGATCATGTGATCACCTTTTGAAATCTTCAAACAAGCAAAGTCAGTGGGGAAGCCAGATTCACTTAACAGCCATATTATTAAAAAACTGCAGTGATTCACTTCAAAATTGTGGCAAGAAATGTCATAAAATGGAGCAAAACTAACTTAACTGTTTTGGTTAGCAACAAAAATTTTGGCCTCAATTATAGTCATAAATTGATAATTATCTCTATTTCTCAACCTAATGGACTTCTATTAGATTGTCAGGATTTATTTTATTTGTCATAAATGTCAGCAGTTCAAGGCAGGTATAATACGTGTTATTTTAAGTCCAAAGCAAACACATTTTTATCAGAAAAACATTTCTTTTGAAATGAGCATAACTTCCATATGGATATTCTTTAAGATGTCCTTTGTTAAAGACAATGCTCAAAAGCACCGATATATTTCATACAATATTTCAGCAGAGTTCACAAAATGACGAGGATTATTTATAAATAAATATTCTTTAGATGCTCTAAAAAGACTGAAGCAACTTGAAAAGTTACACTAGATCTTTGAAAGGTTTGGTAGAGATATAAAAAAAAATATGTCAATCTGTATTAGAATCTGTATTAGAATATTTTTTCTGAGATATTGTCGTTTTTAAAATTATTTTGTTTTCCAATTATTAACATTAACTCTTAACTTATTGAATAGACCCAACTACTATTTTTTTTCTAGGGTTTCTCCAAAAATGCAACTATGACGATATGTTCTATCAAGCTGTACAAAATCTTATTATCAGACAATGAACCAATAAAGCAGTATATTGTGATTTGAAATATGCTTAAGGATTTGACAGAAATGCATTTACAAATATTTCATAGTTGGGCTTAATGTGCTACCAACATATACATGTTCTCATAAATAACACCAGAGGAGCAGAGGTGCTAAATACTGAACATTTAGGATTCCATTGCAAGCCTATGAGCCGTATCTCCATTTTTAATCTCAACACAGCTATAAATTCACTGGGTGGCTTTTAGAAAAAAATTTACAAAGCCTTCTACATTCAAACGTTTACATCTGATAACTATGTAATAATTATTCAAGGCCTGTTTTACAAGGCCTTAAAAAATGGCTTAGAAAGCTGTTAAGAGACAAGATTTGCTTCTGAGAAACTTCAGGGTCAAATTTCTATTCTGCCATCAAGTTGACAGACGGACCTCTCGGCCTCAAGCACAGTTTCTTGATGTAATCTACCTGCTAGTGTCCCTGCAAAAATAATGATGATAATGATGATGATGGTGATGATGATGATAATAGTATCAGCCTAAACTACTTCAAGGAAAAATAAAATAGAAACATAAAAAAAAAATATCAGCAGTCCAAAGGACGACCAAAATGCACAGGATTATTTGGATTATTATTATTTTTATTTACAAAGGAAAGATCGAAAAAAGCGAAAAATGCGAGGTGCCTATTTAACCCGCCGGGCCAAACCCGAGTGGAAACGAGAAGGCCCGTGTTAACCTTCAGCCTTTCCCATCGCGTTTGTTGTACCCCACTTCCCAGCCTCCCCAGCCAGCTAATAAGGGAAGCGGGGGATCTGCAGGTGGACGATTGGGGAAAACTGTCGCTCCGACAGCTGAGGAAGGCAGGCAACCCAGATTCCCGGCCTCAAGTCGCAGCTGACGCGAAGGCTGGAGGCAATATCCGCGGCAATGACCACACAATCGCCTCTGCTCGCCGGGCCTCCCCCTCGGGCCCTGCTCCCAGCTTGGTCGCCTTCGCCCTCGGCTTTTCTACCCGCGGCTGGCTTCAAGTCCCCCCCACCCGCCTCCCCGAGACCATCCCGTTTTCCGCACCCGCTCACCTCTGTCTCGCTCCTCGTTCGCTGGGCAGCGGCCCCCGGCAACTCATGGCCGGGCTGGGCCCCAGTCCGTTCGGACTCCCCCAAGCAGCGAAGACGGAAGGCCGCCGCGATCCGGCTCCCAAACAACCTTCTCCCTTCCCCCCACCACCTCTTTCTCTCAAGCCCAGCGGAGTCCGCTTCCGGTGTGCACGCCTCCCGCGCAAGCGCACGAAGCAGCGCGGCCGGGACCGCCTCTGGCTTCTCGCCTTTGCTTTGCGCATCGGCGGTGCGGCCCGCGAAGCCGTGACTCTAGAGCGCGTGTGCGTTTACAAGGCGACGGATGACGCGAGAGGCGCATGCGCTGTCGCCCAACTTGCCTCGGGCTCGGCTCGTGAGTGAAGGTCAAAGGTTTCCGTTCCGCCGGAGGCGCCGTTTGTCGTTTCCAACGCTGGATTCGCGAACTGCTGGTTTGTCAGCTGTAGCTGAGTTCGAGTTCAGCTCTGTTTCCTCCTTGAGTGAAACCTTTCTTCCCTTGCGGCTTCTTATTCCCAGGAGGGAACCCAATTTCTGGGTAAGCATATAGGGGATTAAAGGAGTTTACCTCAGGAAGAAAAGTGATGGATCGGGGCTTATTTCTTAGCCTTAGATTCCCTCAGGCTAAGCCTTTGTCTTCAAGGCAGAGATCTCACCTGCAAGAAATCCACACGCACCCCTCCAAAATTGTTGCCTTTTGGGGTGGCGATGAGCGAGAGGAGCGACAGTTTAATTGAGGCAAACTTTAAGCGTAGGAATGAATTCAGTTTGAAAAGTTTGTCTAGTTGTGAAATAGTTCTGTTTGCCTGTCTGCATCTTTTTTTAGCGTCAATGTAGCATCGTGATGGGGATCTGTGACGCTGATTCTTACCAGAAGATCCAGGAGCTCCCACGGTCTAGGAGCTTTTATTGAATAATTGCTGGTTTAAGCAATTTTTTATTATGATTATTATTAGTAGTAGTATTTCAGCCACGTGACTCTTCTTTAGATTCTTCCAAATGATTGATCCATGGTGTTTTCTAGGTAAAATATGTTAATATGAACTCTAGCAGGAGTGTATACAGTCCCCTATTTGTGGTAGGTCAATAGTACAGTAAACATACTATAGTATAGAATAGATGATGGTAGGAACTGTGTTCTTTAAAATCTGTTTTAATAGAAGATAGGAGAAATGTTTTACACTTATTAAAATACGAATACAGGCTTCATAGTATTTCTGCTTATGCACTATTTTGCACAATAGTACCTGAATGAAAAATGAAAAGACCAAATGTGTTGGAAAAAAGTTAGGCAATGATTATTTCTAGCATTGAACTGGTTCGCAAATGTGAGCATGCACGCATGCACAGTAGTCGCACATTATGTCCGGATGGGTGGGCAGAGCCTCCCGCGGTCGCCACTACCAGTTTGTGTGATCTGGAGAGAACCGGCTGAATCCCATCACTGTCCTTGATACAAGTTCCAACTAGTATTAAGCTCTTCTTAAATTTTCATCCAGGCAAGTTTTTCTTAACTCTGATTGTTCTTCCAATGTCTGTTTCCATTTTCTTTTTCAGGCAGAAAAATGACTGGCAACACACCACAAATACAAATCTGTCCCTACTGCAAAAAGCAGTTTAAACGTCTCAAGTCTCACCTGCCTCACTGTAAGATGGCAGGTAGTGAAGATTCAAGAGAAGCTTTGCCTCTCCTCGGAAAAGCCTGTGATTCTGTTACATCTGAGCAGCTAAGTACTGAGAAAAAGACACGGCAGATCAGAAGCTTAGAAACTTCCCCTGAAGAAGAAAGCAAAAAGACTAAAACTCACTTGGTAACAAAAAAAGGAAGAAAAAAAAATATTGGAGTAATTGGAACAGTTGTAAACAGCAGTCTGGCAGAAGATAAAGATACAGAAAAGAAAATGAAAAGTGCTAGTGAAAAGTCTCCCCAAACAAGGAAAAATAAAGAAAAAACTTCAGAAGAGCTTTCAGCACCAGTAGATAAAAGGCAGTTTCGAAAAATAAATCTTCCAGAGAAGTTATCCACAGTCGAAAAAAACAGTAGAGCCTCTTTACCTAAAGAAGAGATTATACCTGGTCTTAGTTTAGAATCACTGACACAAAGTGGAAAATCCACTTCAGAATCAAATCAGAAACCCTGTGCAAAACAGAAACAAAATATAGAGTCACTGGGAGAGCAGCATGCGTCCCTTTCAACGAATATTTTCATTGAGAGTCTTCAACCAATTCACCAAGGACTTGGTGGCAGAATAGAACAGATCACTACCTCTCATCATCATGTGGCAGCATTAGAAAACAGATGTGAATCCTCTGGTCATAATAGATTGTCAAATGAAAGTATCCTTGATAACAGTAAGACAGGACAGTGGCCTCTGAAATCAGTGTCAGGAGGAGCAAACATTGCTTTGGCCAACAGGCAGCAAATTATTACTGGCCATGTGGACAAGAACATTTTAGAACTTGAAGGAAATGTTAAAAATGGAAGCACAGAAAATGATATGTCCACAATTAAAACTTGTGCATCACAGGACCATGTTGTTGTAGACAGCTATGGAAGGGTTACCAGAGGTCCAGTCCACTTGCTTAAAAGTAAGTTAAATGCAAATTCTTTATTTCTCAAAGCAGAGGATTATCCTAAGACACACCTCTTTGATCCAGTTCCTAAGCCAAATGTGTGTCCCACATTCACAGAAGTTCTCAGAGAAATGAGAATTGATAAAGCTTCTACTACCGGTAGCTACTTAAGTGCTTTGGAGAAAAATACATATTTGTGCTCAAGAGCCTTTCAGACAAAAGAAGGTAAAAATTCAGTGATAGGTTTAAAAAAACTCTCACTGCAAGAGTTGGAAATGACTACTTCTCCAGAACAAAACATAAAACTACCTTCATTAGGACTGGAGTGGTTCTCTGAATTGTATCCCAATTACCAGAGGCTAGGGTTATTTTTAGAAAGACAATCAGAGTCGGATACCAAAATATCAGAAGCTCACATTCTGCTTTGTGGCAATAAGAAAGGTAAAAGTTTTTAATCGCACAGAATTCAAAAGAATATAGCTGCTCAATAGATTGGTTGAAATAGTTATTAATTCATGAATGGTTTATGCTCTAAGAGACACAAATACAGGTATCTTCAACTTATGATCACAACTGAGCCCAAAATTTATGTTGCTAAGTGAGAAATTTGTTAAGTGAGTTTTGCCCCATTTTATGGCTTTTCTTGCCATATTTGTTAAGTGAATCACTGTAGTTAGCAACACAGTTGTTAAGTGAATCTGGTTTCCCCATTGACTTTATTTGTCAGAAGGTCGCAAAAGGAGATCACTTGAGCCCGGGACACTGCAACCGTCATAAATATGAGTCAATTGTCAAGCATCCAAATGTAAATCACATGACCATGGGAATGATGAAATGGTCATAAGTGTGAAAAATAGTCATAACTCACTTTTTTCAGTGCTGTTGTAACTTCAAACAGCTAAGCAAACTGTTGTGAGTCGAGGACTACCTGTATTTATATGCATAGCATAAATTACTGTTTGATAGAATCAGTATATTCTCTGAGGCATATTTAATTTCAATTTGTCAGTTAGCATAAATCAGAGCTGTCAAACTCCTGGCCCACGGGCCGGATGTGTCACATGCTGGCCACGCCCACCCCCGGTTTAGTGAAGGGGAAAAAAGTCCTGATGAGTCAAGTGATACCGCTGTGATGAAGTGTGTTTGACACCCCTGGCCTAAATTGAATTTGTTATGCAAGGGCAGACTAGGACATTCTTTGAAATAGCATAATTTTTCAAAGGAACCAAGAATAACAAGAGTATATACTATAAGATATATATGTTGTTTTTACAAACTGAAGTTAGCATTATCTATGATTTGCAGAACTTCTTTAAATTGAGGTTTACTTAAGAGGCTGAGAACGTTGTTCTAAGTCCCTCCTTGAGAGATGGAATGGCTATTAAATAGATGCATGTGTAATGTAAGTGTATAATGTCTGTTTTCATTTTTTTGTCCTTATATATAGCAGAACACTTGTATGCACAGAAACATTGTCACTTACTTTGAGGATGCAAGCAAACTATTTGTAGAATCTGTATAAAAGTAATTGAAAATGTTTTGAGATCTTTTATGGTTAATATATAATGCTGTGTTTCAGAGTATGTCCTTTATCATCTACTGCTGGTTGAAATAGGTGAAAGCTTTGTTATAACAACCAGGGACTAGCAGGGGAATATGGCTGGAGTTAGCTTTTGTTGTGAATGATAAAGAAAGGATTTTGCTGGTATCTCATAAAACTACTTGTTCTCCAATAGCCTGGAACGGATATTTGAACAGGAACATCAATGTGAAAAAGTATGGATTGCCTGGGATTTCTCTGTTGCTTCTGGGCTTGTGTACCCTTGGCTATGCCTGGAGATATGATCACATTAGTAAGTGTTTCTTCCCTTGTATTTATGATTTTGTCCGAGAAATGGATTATGTGGGTGTTGGTGGGTTTGGATTGGGAATGGGTATGTCAATGGCTGGATTTGATTCTTAAGCCATTTGGTTACAGGCTGAATACCTTGCATTATTTTTAAAAGTCATGGTTTGTTTAGTTATAGTTTGTTGAATATGCGTAGATTTATACATTTGCAAGAAACATAAGTCATAATTTAAAAACTGCAAGTGTTGATTCCTAAGCCAAACCCAAACAAATGACATAGCTTTGTGTGGTTTATAAAATAGTTTGAATTCTAATTTTTACTACATAAATACATAACTGTTCTTATATGACACTGTCACAGTGCAGAATTACGCTATTGTGTTTGAAAGTAAGTTCTCGTGGAATTTACTCCCAAAATTGAATGGTGCTTTAGGTATTCATATTTATTTGAATATTAGGGAAAATCAACAGGGAAGTTACATTGATATAGATATATCTGTGCTTCGGTGCATATAATTATTATATTAATAATTCTTGTTTTTTGACTCTGCTGCTGAAGAATTTAAGCAGAAGAAATGCCCAGATGAAGATGCAACAGTATAAATATTACACATTTGCATACTGCTCAGTCATGCACCTTATCTTGGATCTGGTCAGTAAAGTGGACATTATCTGTGCTGGAGAAGTTACATGAAAATATTTTGACTAGAAACTTGGCATCTCTTTAGAAAAGGTAATCTCCCATGGTATGGATATTTTTTTGTTGATAAAAAAAACAATCTCTGTAATCCTGACTTTTCTTGGGCAGGATCTGATGTCCGTTTTGCACCATCTGCAGTGTTATTTGAGATTCCTTTTGACCTGTGGATTAATAATTAGTAGAGAAGGTGCTCTCTGGGATGTCCTCTGCCACCTGCGTCCTCTGCAAGTGCCGAGAATGGAAGAGCACAGCGGGCCACGTCTGGGAGATGGTCTCAATGGACCAAAGTGGGGGAAGACAAGACATCCCATTAGGTTATGTTAGGGCTTGATTTTCTTCCCTGTCCTGTTAAATATTTATGTGAAACTGCTGGGAGAGATCCTCTGTTGGTTTAGTAAGATGACATCAGTATGCTGATGAGCCATAGCTCTTCATTATACTGGAAGCTTAACTGGGGGAGTTGTGGAAATTCTGACTTGAATGGAACAAAGTCGACTGAATTGAAACCTAACAAGACAGAGTTACTTTTCTTTTCATTTATTGTGAGGCAGGTGGTTCCTTATACCAGCGGTCCCCAACCTTTGTGGCTTGGTGGCCAGCGTGCACGTGAATGCTCACCAGCCCTCCGGTTGTGCTAGTTGAGCCACGTGCATCTGTGAGCTCCAGCCAGTCATTCATGTGGCCCAATTCCGAATAGGCCATGTTGGGGAGGTTGGGGATCCCTGCCTTATAGAGTCAGGCTGTAAGCCCTTTTTAGCTTTCAATTCTGAAACCAACTTTTTGAACCCGATATATGTAGAAAATCTAGATTTTTACATTCTAGAGTAATCTTCATTGTTTTCATCTAGCTGCTACAGACTGAACTTTCCAGATACTTATACAGGTATAGTTGTATATTTGGGATTTTGCAATGGCCTCAGTAATATGTATCCAAAATGTAACTATTTGTTACAAAATAGACTTTTTAGGAGTGGCTGTTGTGCAAATACAGACCTTACTATTGCTGTCCCCTTGAAAGTCCAGCCACAACACTGAATCAAAGAACGCTCCTGTCTGCACATTAGCAATAGCACAGCTTCCATCTCAAATAATTCAAATTATGAGTCTCAAGCCAAACTTTCAGCTAACCACCAGCATTGCTGTTTTGTGAAATTCATTTCGGTTTGTTCTTTAATTCAGCTTATTATTTTGCTCAGGCCACCTGTCAGCTACTTCCTTGTATTAAATCTTGAAAAATGAGAAAATACTTGGGCCCAGCAGCTTCCTGTAGCTATTAAATCAGAAATACCTCCAGAGGATTCTGTCTTATTTCCATCCAACTAAAGTGTGAATTGCAATGGTTAGCCCAGCTGAAATGGGTTCATTTCATGGGTTCATTTTAGTCCAAATATCAGTATCATTCAGCTAAAGATTTGAGACAAGTGTATTTGGGGAAGCATGGAATCTATCTCCAGATACAGAAAAGGTATCATTTTTCATTGTATTTGAAGGTAACACACAGGGTACAGGGGAAGCTGTGCTGCATGCACAATTGTGTGTTCCAGTACTTTATTACCACCTACCATCAGGCCCATTACTTGCTTCCCGCTTAGTTGTCACAATGCATCAATGTTAGCACCAGTGAGCATCTTACAAACAAAGCAGTGCGTTTTTGTCACAAAATTCGGCCTGTACAGCACAATATTTGGTTGCCTCTCTATTTGACTGATCAGATGGTTTTTCTAATGTTAGTATATATGATTCATTGGAAGAAAATGATTAAGGAAGATAGCTACCTCATTAAGGCCTGCGTCAAGCAAGCATCATTACCCTCTGGGTCCCAGCTCAGGGTAGGTGTGGATGGGAAGAGGAATTTCAGGAGACCCTCTGGGTCGTGCTTTCAGAGCCATCTGTTAGCTCAGAAAGATGGTTGATTCTGTCTCAGGGATATCTTGAAGAATTTGCTGTTTATAACAGGGCTTCCACGCAAGCAAGATGAGATAATACGTGCAAATATGGCCGACTACATTGCAGAGTCACAATGGGCATTGCTGCAAGATGGGCAGCAAATCATTTTATAATATAAACAAATTTAATAGATAAAGATGCTGTTAGTGTATATATATATACATATACAGTGGGGCAAAAAAGTATTTAGTCAGCCACCAATTGTGCAAGTTCTCCCACTTAAAAAGATGAGAGAGGCCTGTAATTGACATCATAGGTAGACCTCAACTATGAGAGACAAAATGAGAAAACAAATCCAGACAATCACATTGTCTGATTTGGAAAGAATTTATTTGCAAATTATGGTGGAAAATAAATATTTGGTCAATATCGAAAGTTCATCTCAATACTTTGTTATATATCCTTTGTTGGCAATGACAGAGGTCAAACGTTTTCTGTAAGTCTTCACAAGGTTGGCACACACTGTTGCTGGTATGTTGGCCCATTCCTCCATGCAGATCTCCTCTAGAGCAGTGATGTTTTTGGGCTGTCGTTAAGCAACACGGACTTTCAACTCCCTCCAAAGGTTTTCTATGGGGTTGAGATCTGGAGACTGGCTAGGCCACTCCAGGACCTTGAAATGCTTCTTACAAAGCCACTCCTTTGTTGCCTGGGCGGTGTGTTTGGGATCATTGTCATGCTGAAAAACCCAGCCACATTTCATCTTCAATGCCCTTGCTGATGGAAGGAGGTTTGCACTCAAAATCTCATGATACATGGCCCCATTCATTCTTTCCTGTACACGGATCAGTCATCCTGGTCCCTTTGCAGAGAAACAGCCCCAAAGCATGATGTTGCCACCCCTATGCTTCACAGTAGGTATGGTGTTCTTTGGATGCAACTCAGCATTCTCTTTCCTCCAAATACGGCGAGTTGTGTTTCTTCCAAACAATTCTACTTTGGTTTCATCTGACCATATGACATTCTCCCAATCCTCTTCTGGACCATCCAAATGCTCTCTAGCAAACTTCAGACGGGCCCGGACATGTACTGGCTTAAGCAGGGGGACATGTCTGGCCCTGCAGGATCTGAGTCCCTGGCGGCATAGTGTGTTACTGATGGTAGCTTTTGTTACGTTGGTCCCAGCTCTTTGCAAGTCATTCACTAGGTCCCCCCACGTGGTTCTGGGATTTTTGCTCACTGTTCTTGTGATCATTTTGACCCCACGGGGTGAGATCTTGCGTGGAGCCCCAGATCAAGGGAGATTATCAGTGGTCTTGTATGTCTTCCATTTTCTAATTATTGCTCCCACAGTTGATTTCTTCACACCAAGCTGCTTGCCTATTGCAGATTCAGTCTTCCCAGCCTGGTGCAGGTCTACAATTTTGTTTCTGGTGTCCTTTGACAGCTCTTTGGTCTTCACCATAGTTGAGTTTGGAGTGTGACTGTTTGAAGTTGTGGACAGGTGTCTTTTATACTGATAACAAGTTCAAACAGGTGCCATTAATACAGGTAATGAGTGGAGGACAGAGGAGCCCCTTGAAGAAGTTACAGGTCTGTAAGAGCCAGACATCTTGCTTGTTTGTAGGTGACCAAATACTTATTTTCAGTAATGGGATTCAGCCACTTCGCACCACTTTGGGAGAACCGGTCGTTAACTTTCTGAGCAGTTTGGCAAACTGGTTGTTGGAAGAAATCATTAGGGCAGAGAACTGGTTGTTAATTTACTTGAATCCCATCACTGCTTATTTTCCACCATAATTTGCAAATAAATTCTATCCAAATCAAACAATGAGATAGTCTGGATTTGTTTTCTCATTTTGTCTCTCATAGTTGAGGTCTATCTATGATGACAATTACAGGCCTCTCTCATCTTTTTAAGTGGGAGAATTTGCACAATTGGTGGCTGACTAAATACTTTTTTGCCTTACTGTATATATATGCCACCTGTCCAGAAATAAGGCAGTTTCTTCTGGAACATTGCCTCCAGGAAAGCGGGAGCAAACTCACTTCCTTGATTTTTGGTAAAGTGGCTTTCTGTGACTTGCCACACCCCTTATGACTGTGAATGAAGAAGGGCCCCTCTTGGCAACTATTGTGGGAACATGGATGACATGCTTCAAGAATTCCAGATAAACCTGGTGGTCTCCAAATGTTGCCTCTCTTTCCTATAGACAATGTCCTCCTGTAGTTAAACTGATGAGGTTTATCAAATCGATCATGACACAAGACAGACGCAGATGAATTGCTTTTTTTCTTAGAGCTTTGCTAACACAAGGAAAACAAGAATGGATTCAGTCAGTGCAATGTTGAACAGATACCATCAAATAATCAATAGTATTAAAACAGTGGTTTTTAAAATGTATTATAGCAGAGAAGTAACATTAATAATACACTGTAGTGCTTCTGGAGAAAGAAATCCATGCCATTAAGTAGCTCAAATGTCCTTTGATCAGAATGTTGTCTCTAGCAACAACAACAAAAAAAGAGGCACTTCTTTAAACCAAAGCAGATTTTTCTTTGTACTCAAAGAGCCTTGGATAGTACAGTGGTCTAAAGCCCTGTTATTAACATCAGCTGCCTGCAATTATTGCAGGTTCGAATCTCACCAAGGCTCAAGGTTGACTCAGCCTTCCATCCTTTCTAAGGTAGGTAAATTGAGGACCCAGTTTGTGGGGGCAATAAGCTGACTTTGTATAAATATACAAAAGTATGAAGGCTATTGCTTAGCGCATTGTAAGCCGCCCTGAGTCTGCGGAGAAGGGCGGCATATAAATCAAATTAAAAAAAATAAAATAACTGGGTGCAAATAGGTGTGGAGCCTTTTTGGAACTGTTGAAAGGACTATGTTATAGATTGGAGATAGTTTTCGTATCCCCCCCCCCCCCTTGAGAGAGGGCTGTTCGATTTTGACATAGATGGCCTCTTTGACCTTGATGACACAGATGAACCTCCAGGTAACCTTAATGACTTGCTAAAAGAAGCAAATGACTAGCTGTCTGCAAGGAGTATAAATCCTTCCATTCCCCACTATCCAGTCAGAGCTGAAGAAGCTTCTTGGATGAGAAGCAAAACTTCTTCAAAGAAAAGCCAGAAAGTCCAGTTGCCTCTTGAAAAAGCACCTTTGGGACACCCATGACCTGGATGACTGAGAATCTCCATAGATATCTTGATTGATAGTTTGTTTTAATAGTTTTTGGTTGAATTGCATTGCATCTGGCACAATTTATTTTATCATTTAGTTTTTTTCATTTCAGGAGCAATATCTGTACATTGATTAAATAAATAAATTAGTGTGAATAGATTTCAAATATCTTGTCTCTGCTTAGGACTATTACTGCCAGAAGGTCAAACTGTGAAACACGAGAGGTGGGCCAGGCAGAAGCCCAAGCCCACTTAATGATTTGGTCCCCTTTTGGCTGCCTATCTAAAGGCCCTCTAGGACAGCTTTCCCAAAGTATTAATATTCAGATTTATTAAATTTCAGATGCTATAATTTGCAGTCATAATGGTCAGGTTCTCAGAGCAGCAAAGCAATAATAACAATAGTGACATTAAAACCAAACAATAGAATGTCTTAAAATCATGGAATTAAAATAAATGTGAAGCACATAAATGTTTTCGTATGTAGCTGTCAATACATTTCCTGAATCAATCCTCAGGATGACAATCATATAGAAAAAAATTGCAAACTATTATGTTATTTATGTTTTTGTAAAACAAATACCTTGGATTTTCTATTGTTAACTTTAGTAATAAAATTAATAAAGTGCATTTTTCTAAATCTGTTTTTCTCACATCTTTCTTTCATTACTATTACTGCTATTTCTATGAATTTTTATTTGCATATTAATTGCTTGTCTCTATCAGGACATAAATGCTGTTAAATAAATAACTAGTCACAATAAACAAAATTCAACACAGCAATAAAGTCACAGATAAACATGATCTAGTATAAACATAATGCAGATGAAATACTAAGATCGCTATTAGTAACAAAAGTTATACCATAACGATGAAAGTGGTAGAAAATACTAGAATGTTAGAAAGAACCTAAAATATTGGCATGCTGAAGAAAAGACGGCAAGATGGACACCAGGCTGCCTTCCCTTGGAAAGCATTTGAGAGTTAGGACTGCTACTGCAAAGCCATGGTTAAAAATCTTGGCTTAAGTGTTATGTAGCTGCTACTGCTGTTTTCATTAAATGCAACGCATATAGTCCTGTGCAATGCTGAACAGGTGTCTGGTGAGAGAGGAGAAGGATGTCCCACTCCTGGGCACCTTTAGTATGCCAAAATCAACTTAAAGCTGCCATTACTATAAGGTAACATATATTATGACATCTATTTATTATAATGGCATTTATTATGTATCTATATAAAATTTAATGCGTAAAATTGGAATTCCTCTTAAAATATACATGAATCTAAATACAATATTCTGATAAGATCATCTCTGAAGACTTAATGAGAATGTTAACCATCAAATTACCTATTTCTAATTTGGCATATTTGATTGAAATATTGTGATACAGTTGATAAAAAAATGTAAATCCAAGTCTCAGAAGCATTGGGGGGAGGGGGTCAGACTTATGTTTATATGATTCCAGATTAATTTCCCACTTGAGCCCTCCTTTTGACTGGGATGGTTGCTCTCCCAACAATTTAGTATATTATATACTAAATTGTATATTGATCTTGAAATATTTCTTTCATGCTTCATGAATGACTCACATTTAAAGTAGCAGCTTCAATTGTAGCAATCAAACATGAAGGCTCTTAATAGTGCAGTTACCATAATTGCATGTTTTGACATTGAGTACATATTTCTGTACAGTAACAGATTTTCTGTCATGTTCCTAAGTTGTAAAAATAAAATAGCAATCTCTTAAAACACATCCCTTTCCCAAATGCTGGTTGGCTTGTATGGTACAGTATTAGCTTCTTTAACAGCAGATGAACAAAGGCTAAAATACTGAAGATTTTATAACCCTACATTTCATTGGAAAGAAGGGCTTCTGAAAAACTATTAGCTCAAGAATGGGAGGTTGGTCATGTGGGAGATGTTTTTTCTAAAACTCTCTAAGTAGGGATATCCAACCTTGAAAACTTTAAAAATTGCTGGCTGGGGAATTCTGGGAGTTGAAATCTACAAATCTTAAAGTGGCCAAGATTGGCCGACCCTGTTCTAGACAGTAGGTGACATTACTGTTCCATTTTCATAGCTACAATAGCTAGAACACATAGGTCATTAGCTAATTATCCATGGAAAGAAATTATTTCTAGATGTTAAACAAGCAGTGTGTAAATCCTGAGCCAAAAATCTATGTCATTATTTATACCTCTGCTTATTTTAGAATATCTTAGTTTTACATTTCTAAGAAGTCAGATGTTCACAGGTGGTATTCGTGACTACACTGAAATCATATCAGATGCAATTTATAAATGGAAACTCTTTATTAAAAATCAGTGTTCAGTTTTCAATTAATTGCAAAATATCTGTAAGTGGAATTAGCAATTTACTAGCCCAGAGGATGGATCTTGCTAAAAGATAAAATACAAACCTCTAGAAACCCCCTAGCCAATATTAGTATTTTCTGATTAATTTATCTAATGCTCTTTGGTGTTCTAAAACCCGTTGTCAAATTAGAGCAAAATCAACCAGTGAAATCGACCTTACTTTTATATCATCATATGTCTTTTGCAATACTGTAAATAATACTAATAAGAAATGGTCTGATGACAGCTTGTCAGAATTTCAATAGGAGAGATTAAAAACTATTGGAAATATTTTAACCAGTGAATTTATAATTTTTTGCATCTCAATTTATTTAACTTCTATTATGTAACTATGTTTAAAATGTTTACATCAAATAATTTCATCAGCACAACATACTCTAATACTAGGTTGGATAGCAGTCTTACAAATGGATCAGATGCTTCTACTTTTGCAAAAAAAACTCCACCAAAACCTTCTTGTTCATACACTCTTATTATAGATGCCCCTGTTTCCTTTAGACTATTTAGTCCAGAGTGTGGTTCAGATAACTTACTTAGCAACTATATCAAATTGGCAATATCAAATGAAAATGGAAGATGATGTGGTGAATGATTTTGGTGTTGTTCTACGTGACTTTTTTCTGATAATTCTTTGTTTGTTGCCAGCCATGGACCCCATTCCCAGGTATGAAAAGACTGCAAGAATTCTTAAAAGAAGCATATCTGGCTTGGGAAATTCTAAACCCAGATCTTCAAATAATTTTAGTTATCATCTGTTAAGTATAACCATTGTGGCCTAGTTGACATAAGGTAAGGTGTAAAGACATAGTTTGGAAAATGTGGGGGCTGAAATAACACATAGTGCTGAGCTAAAGCTAATGACACACATGTAATGGTTTATTGTAATGCATAAATCCACAATCAATAATAAATACCTCTGTTGTTGCCACTCATTCCTACAGTGTTGTGGTTTTTTGGTAGCATAACAAGGGCAAGAGAGTAGCCTTCTCCTGAAACTGTCAGGCTTCTCAGCTGGAATGGTCTTTCACAAGAACTAGGGAAAGTAGAATTGTATGCCATTTCTTCTCCACCACCCCACCACCCCCAATTTCTTTAATGTATTCTGGTGTTCCCCAAAGTGCTAGTGAATGGTGGATATAGAAGTAGCATCAAATTTTATTTTCTTATATTGCAGTTATGGGTGACATAGGAAACTCTATTTCCAGGATTAGAAACTGGTTTTTTGACCAATATAACCATGAGTATCAAACAAATGTTGCCATGAAGATGACAAGCATGAGATTGAAGATCGCAATATTTTATCAACCTCAACCTGTTAGATAAAACATTGGTTAGACTCCCTTGAGCTGAAAGATCATCTCATCTCCCAAGCCAAAGTAAGGTTTCTAACATCGGATACAGCTCTGTGCATTTTACTTCAGAACCCCAAAATTTCATAAATGGCAGTTAGATGAGAAAGGGTCTGTTCTGAATTGAGCCAAACAAATTGTAATGAATGATGGAAACACATTTCACTTAATCATTTGATTTACCTCAGAAACCTAATCCCACACGAAAGGCAAGAGGAATTATGGCATTAGAAAATTTGAGAAGAGGCATAAGTGTGTGTGTAGAAGATACTTTCTTCACAAGTATATAGAGTCCATAAACATTTGAAGCAGAAGTATCTAAACTTGAACACAATGTTGTGGTAAGGGCAAAAGTTGTTACTTGTTTTTGCCAATCTTTATTTCTCTAATAATTCTTTCCTAGTTTGTTTATATATAGTATGAAGTTGAGAAAAACAAATTATGGAAATTACCTTCTCTATTGCTTTACTTGTGACAAGTCTTTTACAAACAGTTACAGTTGTTGGAGAATAACCTTTCCAGTATGGAGGAGGTATCAAGCGGGAAATTAGTCTGGAATTATTGCATAACCGTAAGAGGGCAAGGTCCGACATCCCCTTGAATGTCTGAGCCTAGTCTAGTCTTTTCAAGGTGAAAGCTGCCAGTCTGGAAAGATTCCTGTGAAATAGGCATAGAACAATAAAATAGTTCAAACTCTACAAGTGTGGGTCTGGTTGGTTGTGCCTGACAACAGTGTTCAAAATGCTTGTAAAATACTGCCTAGTCAAGGTCCTTAACTTATTGAAAGCAGCTTGACCACCATCACAACAGAAACATTTGAAGAAATAGGATTTTAATCAATTAACAAAGTTGAAAGCCTGTAAACAATTTTGTTGATCTCAGATGATCTACTTGCAGAAATACAACTGAAAAGAGCACATACCATTTATGTAATGCCTTAAACAAGAGAATTGTGTGTTGCATGCTCGTCAAAAATGATCATCTAACTCATGGGTGTCAAACTCGCCGTGTCACTTTGCCATCACGTGATGTTTTGCGATGTTTTCCCCATTCACGGAGCTGGGGTGGGCATGGCCTGTGCATGACGCATCTCTCCCACGGGCCACCAGTTTGACACTTTATATGTATATATATGTGTCTAACCCAATACATATATTTGCTTACATAAGATTCCAAAGGGGCATAGTGTGTGTAATTTTCCTTTCTTCAGAGCTTCAAGATTACAGCAGAAGACTTCCCTTTTATCTGAAGGTGCAGACATACCCTGCTGCATTGGCTACTTAGGAAACAGCAGATCGAATCTCTCATTCAGTAGTTTAAAAGGCCTTCCCCTAACCAAAGGCTGCTTTTATTTGTTCCTAAAACAATGGATCTATGTCCCAGACTAGCATTTCTGTTGTAATGAGGATTAAGCATCAGATAGATCCTGCATTGTCTGCTTATGTATTTGCTTACACAACAGGGAGCTGACTCTGGCACGCTGGAAGAGTGGAGATACAGTAGAGCCTTGATATCATTTGACATTTCTCTTTACAAATCAGTCCATTATCACTCCTAAACTTCGTTTACACATACCAGATATAGGCCATTCTCTTTCCCTGTCATTTGCATTATACCCAGAACCGATTCAAAACTTGTTTGCATAAAGATTTCAGGCCATTGTAAACCAACACATCACAAGGAAAGTCTGAGTCAAGCCACATTTCTAGTGGCTCCAATCACTGAAACCCAACTCTTATTAGCCTTGCCGTGACAACATGTTGTCACTCAAGTGTCAAGAGGAACACTGAGATCAGGTTTGACCTTTCCCTAGAGGACAGAAGGCAGGGTCAGTCAGGACCTCCCACATCCCCATTGTGTTGTGCCTTGAGCACTGTGAGAGGCTTTATAGATTAAGGCAGGTTGTACAAGAATTGGAGGATTGCACCTCAGGCAGTTAAGGTCAAGGCTGGAGTAGAAACAGCTGCAGGTGGATGAGATACAATTTTATAAACCACTGCCATCTGCTGGTATACACAAAACATATGTTTTAATATAAAGAATATGTACGTGTTGATACCATTTAGTGGAGAAGAGGAGCTGTCATTCGGACGGCTCTGTAGTTAGGAGGATAATTTTTTGAGCAGATTATAGAACAAACGGAAAAAGAGAATAACTTGCAAGCAATAAAATGTTTGTGTCCCCAAAAAGAATGCTATTGTCTCATGTTTCAGTTTACAGTGGTCTTAGATCACGGCAGGCAGGCAGGCAGAATTGTGACTCACCAAGCTGAATATTGAAGTTCTGTTGGTCTCAATACAAGAGTTCAAGGTTGAACTATGGAGGTCTTGGTGCTCTCTAAGCTTGTTTATTTGCAGATGTTTCATTACCCAACTAGGTTAACAGTATCAGTTCAAGTGTGTGTGTTTGGGGAAGAGAGAGGGTTGTTGCTTGTTTATACCTTGACGTTTTGGAAGAGGTGTAGTTAATGGTCTACCAGTGAGTTATAGTAACTTGCTGCGAAGCTTCAAATGCTTTATAGATTGCAACTACTGACAGATAGCAGAAAGTATATGTAGATTGATTCAGTGTCATCAGCCTGTTTTTGACTTGGCGATTCTTATAGGCTTCCATATATTCCTCCAAAAGAGGAGGAAGTAATGTTTTATTAGCTATTGGGATTCAAACCATTCAAAGTTCCAGACAGGGATATACCTTGCTCAGTGTAATATTGGTGGAACCTTATATCCAGTCAAAGTTTTGGATTACAATTCCCATCCCAACTGCCAATGCTGCCTGGGGTTTATGGAAAAACTACTTCTGTGAACTATTGCTAAATGGAGGCAGGATATGAGTACGAGGCCAAATTACATATAGGTGACATAATGAAGCAAAGCTTTTGTTGCCCCAGGTTGTTATCCTCGACTGCAAAGATTCTGATCAATCTGGTAGACAACTATAGCCAGAATGAAGTAAACAAGGTAAAGTGGATATGAAAAGAAGAAAAATCTAACATCATAGAAGAGGGATGGCCTTCCAGATTTTGTTTAACCTCCAGTTCTTCTCAGTCCTAGCCTACTTGGCCAATGATGGAAGTTCTATTTAAATTACCTGGTTAAAAATTTATGGAAAGGATAAGGTTGTAGGAATCGTTCTTTTTCCACAACACAGATGCAAGATCAGAAAAATGTACTACTGCACTTTACATCTTACTCCATTCGGGTGTTTTTAACTAGCCATCTTTATATAATGAGAATATTGAATCATGTGGTTGCTGTCTCCTTTCAATCCTTTACCCCCAAGCACATAAAAAAAATTTCCACATTTAAAATAATTGTTTTCCTCACTATAGTTTAATTTCCTTGCATTTGAAAACAAACATTTCTGTTTTGTTTTGTTTTTTTAAAAAAATCCTCCATCAGATGCATGGAACAAATACCATGTACATAAACAAGAAAGTCACAACCAAGGAATACTCCTTCTCCGAAAGGACTGGGCCAATCTAATACATAGCATATATATATATATAAAAAAAAATCTAAAAAAATAAGAAAGCAATTTAGTGTTTAATGCCCAGCAAAATGTAAAGGCCAACAAAGAAAAATACCCCCACCCACCAGCCCTAAATAAAATCCATCTTTGAGACAGGAATGTTAGGAGCACTTCCTAAAGATGCCGGGAAGGTAGTTAACTGAAAACAGTTTCAAAGGGAAGGAACTCAGCACTGCCCTTCTCCATTGTTCCTGGAATGACAAATGCTAAGCTTTTTTGTGCTTCGGTCAGCTCTGCTGATACATTCTAAAGAAATAAAAACTAAGAAAGAATGAAGCCCTATCTGGTTAGGTTACTTGGGGGGACTTACATTTACATCTGAAGGCATGCAAGTCAGTAGCATTCACCCAATTGTCTATCTCCTGTCCCCGTATCCCCGAGGATTGATCTAATGAAATAAGACAGTTCTTAGGATATCCTGTCTGCTTACCCAAAGGAAAATCCTGAAGAGGAAAATAAGTTAATAAGTAATGGGTAGCCAGGCTGACCAACCTTGTTGGATATTCTTCTCTCAGCAGCTTTATGCATCTCCAAGACTGCTTTCCTAGAAAGAGCCACATGGTCACTCTAAATGGGTGACAAAGTTTAGAAATGGGGAAGTCTGTTTCAAGCTAGGTTATCATTTTTATTCTTTCCATCTCTGGTTCCCTCAAGAACTAAGAGAAGGTCCTGCTGTAGATGGCAGACATAAGAGGTGTAGTTCTTCTCAATCTGTTTTCCAAAGACTTCTGCCATATGATTTTTTTTTTTAAAAAAAAGAAATATAATGAGATTTCCAAAGGTGATAAATACTTCCAGAGGTCTGCCCACAAGGAGAAAATTATTTAGCATCCACATGTGTAGATCTGAAAGATTTGGTTATTTCAAACTCCTGTTTTTATTCCCTTTCTGCAAACATATAACAACCTGCAGACTACTGCAAGGTCCAGAAAGGAATTCTCCTTGGAAATATAAAAGAAAAAAAATCTTACAAGCACTAGTATAAAGATAAAGGAAAACAATATATATATATATATATATATATATATATATATATATATATATATATATACATATTAATAGACAAACTAGTGCTTTTGAGCTTTGTCCTAATATTTAGCTCTGTATTGCTTTAAACAGGCAAGTAGATAAGTTAACCAAGAGCTATCCTTTTCTAAAGAAGTTTGAATATGTCAGATTTCTGCCTGGTAACATTTTTTTCCAAATATCTCCTAGCAACCTACTTTAGGCATCCCTATGAACATAGGAATAAATTATTTTAAATATACAGAACACCATTTATATGTGATTTCCAGCTTGACACTTGCGATAACCCCAAATGGAGAAGGAAAAAACCCAACAACTTTCCAGCAGCCTGTTTAAGAAAATAATCATGATGAAATCTGCAGCCTAAGAAGGCTGGCGAAAGCATTTAACACTTTTTCCCCCCTCTTCGTATCGTGTTTATTCCAGATTCAATTGCATTTTCTCCTTCAACTCAAAGGGAGTATACAACTTTTTTATACTCTTATCTCATCATCTTCCTCATCCATGAAAGAGAACTCTTTCTCTGGCTGTTTCACAAGGTTGTGCCTCCCATTACTTGGAAGGCTGTGACTGGGTCCTTTAGAGGCTAAGCTTCGCTGTTCCTCCCCCATGGACACACAGCTGGAGACTGAACTGCTGTCTATTGTTGTACGACTGGTGACGCTGCGAGCCGATCCAGGACTGTAAGTGACTACTCGGTGGCCATCGTTTTGAATCACAGAATCCAAGACAAGTTTGCTTTCATGGCTAAACCACCGGGCTGCTGATGTCTCTGTGGAGCCAGCTTCCCTTTGGGGATCCTCCGCTCCATGATAACCAGAGTCCTCTTGTTCCCACAAGTCCTTATCCATAATGCTCAAGACGTCCCCTAACATGGAAGGCCCCAGATCAATATGGAAAGAAAGGATGGACTCGGCATGCTTCATGCCGTAGTTGTCCTTGGGGATGACTAAAGGCAAATCAGTCACATCCCCAAAATCACGCTCTTCCAAGCCAGGACTGTGGGGTTTGGAGTTGAGGACTTCAGCAGCGCCATTTGTGTGTTTCTCTTCGAGGATGTTCTCCTCGGGGCCTTTCTTCACAGGGCTGGAGGAGAGGCTCTTGGGTAGCTGCTTCCTGCCACTCTTGTCTGCTTCCCTCTCCGTGAGTTGGGGTAGGGATACTGCATTCTTCACAAAAATCGCTGAATCCCTCAGAGAGCCCAGCATGTCCCGCCGGTCACCACGTGTCACAGAATGAGACCGCTTGCTGCTGCGAAACCTCCGTGAGAGCAGGCCAGGCTTCGAGAAGGAACCGGTCTCCTCCGCAGCTTCCTGTTCTCCCTCCCCACCCTTGCTAGTGAGGAAGGAGGTATCTCCAAAGGCGTCCCCAGCCCGACCCACATGCATGGTGTGACGGAAATCGCCAAGAGGAGCGCTGATCATCTCAGTTGTCAGATCAGCCCGAGACCGGCGTTTAGGATTAGCAGAGTTTGTCACCAGCTGCTTCAATATAGGCATTTTTGTGAGAAGTGTGAACTTGGATCACACGTAAATCAAAGAATATTTCTGTAGTCCCTCAGAAAGTCCTCAAACTTCTTTTGGCCTTCTAATATTCCAAGCCTAAAACTTTAAAAAGAGAGAAATGTTACAACACAGCTGAAGAAAGGAAATGCCAACTTCATTTTTGCAACTGTATGAGAAGCAATTTCTTGCTTCCCTAATCTTTCACTTTTATCATTGGCAAGACTATTTTGGAAGATTGATAGCTGAACATTCTTACAAGGCCGCTGTTCTCTCTCCTGTGGACAGATGCTCCTCAACCTACAACTACAATTGAGCCCAAAATTTAAGTGAGTTTTGTCCAGTTTTACCATTTTTCTTGCCATAATTGTTACATGAACCACTGCAGTTGTTACGTTAGTAACACAATTAATTGAATCAGACTGTCCCATAGAGTTTGCTTTGTCAGAAGGTCCCAAAAGGGGATCAAATGACCCCGGGACACTGTAACCGTCATAAATACATGCCAGTTGCAAACTGTCCGAATTTTGATCATGTGCACATGGGGATGCTGCAATGATCATCAGTATGGAAAAACGGGTTGTAAATTATTATTTTTTAGTGCTGTTGTAACTTCGAACAGCCAGTAAATGAATGATTGTAAGCGAGGACTACCTGTACTAGAGATAGAGATTTTTTTTCCAGAAATCCTTCCTTAAAAAAAAGGATCCCTGGCTGATTATGCTTTACAATGTGAATAAGACCACAGGACTGCAGTTTAAGATCTCAGTGGCAGTGAAGACTCTGTATGTAATCATGATTCAACATGGGCATTAAACACTAACTTGTGGAAATCTGTTCTTTTCTTGTTTACTTGGAAATAAGATTTGCATCAGTGGTGAAATCCAATTTTTTTTACTACCGGTTCTGTGGGCGTGGCTTGGTGGGCGTGGCAGGGGAAGGATACTGCAAAATCTCCATTTCCACCTCACTCCAGCGGAAAGATATTGGAAAATCTACATGTTTTCCCCAGTCCTGGGGGAAAGATATTGCAAAATCTCCATTCCCACCCCACTTTGGGGCCAGCCAGAGGTGGTATTTGCCAGTTCTCCAAACTACTCAAAATTTCCGCTACCAGTTCTCCAACTGCTCAAAATTTGCTACCGGTTCTCTGGAACCTGTCAGAACCTGCTGGATTTCACCCCTGATTTGCATGCTACCTAGCAATCTGAGAGCAAATACAGATTTAAATGCCCACTATGTCCTCAGGAGAGCTGAGGTGTATGCTCACAAGAGAGCTGAAGAATCCTTAAGATATGCTTTCCTATTCTCTCTCTAATGCACACATCTGCTCATTCATTTGTGAAACTCTCCATTTTTAGTACCTAATTTCCTCCGAAAGAATAACTTTGTCTCACAGATTAGTATTCCCTCAATTTTTGTGTCTAAAAGGCAATCTTATTCAAAAAGATTTGGCTGCTACTGAGATCTACTATTTTGCAAGTACCTTTAGCCATAAATTGTTAAATTCAAAATACTGTTTTTCAGACATATTGCTTCTGCCTTGCTCTGTGGGCAAACTGGTTTTACAGATATTTTAATAGGCCTGACCTTACAACAGAGGTGTAGTTAGGTAGCATGGGCTCCTATTGGATAATGCCAGTGTTATCATTTATGGTAATATTTCCACCACATACCATGCCTAGTGCTGCTCATAGCCTTTTATTATGTAAACTCTCTTAGGATGGCTTACGACTGCATGGAAAGCTTTGATTTATTCTACATACTAACTACTTAAAATTGCTTCAATGTTTAAAATTTTGTAATTTTTTTTTTAAAAAAGATGCACTCTTCCCATTCAATCAGTCTGTCTTTAAAAAGGATGGGTGACTAGAACAGGGGTGTCAACCTCGTATCATCATGGTGGCGTATCAAAACTCCCCCCCCTTCACTAAACTGGGCGTGACCGTGATCAGGGCATCTGGCCTGCGGGCCGGTAGTTTGACAGCCCTGCACTAGAACAATAAGTTCCAGAACAGAAATGTTACTGGTAGCAAATACAGACTTGCATCAAGAGAAGAAATAGCATACATAGTTGATGGAGGAATCATCCTAGACCTCAATCCAATTCACTTAGTGGAATTGGAGATACTTGCTACAAGTGGAGTGACGGTTTGATCCACTACTTATAATAAGCTATAAGTAGTGGATCAAACCATCACTCTACTTGTAGCAAGTATCTCCAGTTCCACTTAAGCAGTTCATGCAAGGCATCAATTATGGGCAGTCCAACTGACAAGAAACAATCCTATGTTTGTTTTTTTAAATGGTAGCAATCATAAACAGATAATAATGGTCCGATGCAGCTTAGCATTTGGGGATTAAGTTAATTTGAAAAGAGAACCGTGACTTAAAGATAAATGCGCGAATAAAAACAAAAGTCAAAAGTCAAAGTCAATCCATAAGCTAAGTGGATTAATGAACAACATTATGCCACTCTTCTAGCTTCCTCATTTCAGAAGGCAGAGAAAATGAAGTACAGTAAGTAATTATACAAAGCACACTCCATAATAAGTCAAATAATCAGTGTCTGAAACGGATATTCAGCAATAAATTTAACCAAAGATTGACCATTATCTTCCATTGTGCTTATTAATAGCAGTGTTGCCAGTTTGTTCAGAACTACATTCCACAGGCCCTTTTTTCCCAGATTAAATATTACCATCTAGTGGGATTTAGGAAGATGCCTTTTCTGTAGAGGCCCTACCCATATCTTGTTCTTCTGTTAGGCCTTACAGACCTGGCTCTTCCTCCAGCATTTGGAGAGAGTGAAATGGCAGCCTGTGCATGGCTTGTTGGGGGCATCTCAGGAGGATGGATGAGGCACCTTTTTTAAAAAAATCATTTTTTAATTGTTTTGTAGTTTTATTGTTGTTGTGACCCACCCAGAGCTGTGCTTTAAATGGACGGCCATCCAGATAATTCTTGTTTGCTCTTTGTTCAGCAACCATTTGAAAATACAATGGAACTGAAAATTTATGACCTGTCCTCAAACCTGCAGCCGTCATAGCATCTTAAAGTCACATGATCACCATCTGCAATTTTCACAGCCAGTTTCTGACAAGCAAAGTCAATGAAGAAGCTGGCAGGAAGTAGCAAGGTCACGTGACATTGTGCTTAACAAACATAGGTGATTTAATTCACAACCACAAGTGAAACTGGCGTTGTAAGCTCGGTTGTCATGTCAGGCATGAGGAGTTTTAACTTTACAATCACATTGCTTAGCGACAGAATTGCCAGTCCCAATTGCAGTTGAAACGTAAGGATACCTGCACAAATCTTGTAAATAAATAAAACCCACTTTGCTGTAGCCAGAGCCAGACTTAAGTGAGATACAAGTTTCCATCTGTGCCCATCCAAATCACATTTTTTTCAGTCCTGAAAGAATGCCTGAAACGGGTGAGCTAAATTGTGTCAGAATACAAGTAAAATCACTCATGTTAGTCACTTCTAACCTCCCTGTTAAATGTAAATCCTGCTTAATCCTTGTTTTGATCAGGTATGCTGCTCTGAAAGTGACACACACAATAGGTGAACATCCCACATCCACGGCAGATATACTATACTGCCATTTCCTCCCAAGTGATTTAGCCTGCCTGTGGTTGTCATTTTGTCAAGTTGGCCATGTGTGTACTACCTGAACATGCCCCACCTTACTACTTTAGGAGCAGCCCTGAAGAGCATGCAATGGCACTCTGGAACCTGCTAATTACTCTGAACTGTTCAGAGGGTTCTGTCTCCTTAGCAAAGCTTGAGAGCAAAAAGATTGACCATTGAAAGTCACTTGTTCAGTCACATTGTAATGGTCACTGTAATGTGCCAGCTTCAGAATCTGAATGCATTGCTTTTATGATCGGAGACTAAATAAAAAGGTATGCCAGTGGGGAAAAGTGGAAATCAAAACACGTTTTCATTTCCATCAAAAATCCCAAAACCATTTAAAATTTGTATTGTCTTAGGGCCGTGATGGTGAACCTATGGCACGCGGAGCCCTCTCTGCGGGCACACAAGCCGTCGCCCAGTTCAGCTCCACTGCTCATGCGCACGCGCTTCCCGCCGGCCAGCTGATTTTTGGGTCTGCCCTGCAAGCGGGAGACGCACTCACATAAGTGGGGGGACCTACCTTTCTCCTCACTTTCTCCTGCCTGTGCCTTCCCAGATCTCCGGAGATTCCCCTCCCAGCACTGTTTTGGGAGGCAAGGCTTCCCCCCCTCCCAGCTGTTTTGGAGGCTTTCCCCCCTCCCCAGCCATTTTGGAAGGCAAAGGCCTTCTCCCCTCCCCCAACAGCCATTTTGGAGGTCCCCCTCACAGCCATTTTGGGATACAAAGGCTTTCCCGTCCCTCAGTGCTTTTTTGGGATGTGAGGCCAAAAGGGGGGGGGGGTCGTGTGAGCATGCGGGGAGGTCGCACACATGTGCAGGGGGGCGGGGCATGCGGGAGGGCATTGCATTATGGGTATGGGCATGTGGGCACATGCTTTTGGCACCCGAGGAAAAAATAGTAGCCATCACTGCCTTAGGGTTACAAGCCAGTTTGTTGTAAGGACTAGGCTAGAAACTAGGAGACCGTGAGTTCTAGTCCTGCTTTGGATATAAAACCAGCTGGGTGACTTTGGGCCAGTTTTTCCCCAGGAAAGAGGCAGTCTGAAAACTCTTGTTAAGAAAACTGCAGAGAATCAGATATAAATGGAAGAAAATAAAAGGGGGAAGGTTAAAAGTAAAGTGTCTTGAGTAGAACTCAACGTCTTACGACATACAGACATCTTAACAACAGTAACACATGTAAATCAGTTCCATCATTGCTTTTGTTCAATTTATTTTTTAAATTTCCCAGTCCAGCCTTCCATCTAAATACTAGATAGATCTAACCAATGGTATTTAATTTTTCCAAGATCAACCAAGTTTGCTTGCCACCTGCTGTGGCCACATGGGAGAAGAGAAATTCAAAACAGAATAGGAATACAAGTAAATTTAAAAGTTCAGAAAGGTTGGAATTCAGTTTTCTTCTCAGCTGAGAAAAGCAAGTCCTGTTAAGAAGTTGCAGACTAGGATGGACACCCTCTGCAGCATGAGCTGTCATACGTGATGCGTACTTTCCCCAGGGCAAATAGGATTCTATGTAACTGTTCACAAGATATCTACTGGCAGAACGTATTTCGTGCTGTTGCTTCACTTAAAATCCAAGCTTCTACCTGTTATAGGAGGAGGGCTGGGCTTATTCAATAAAAGTCTAATACTTGGCCTGGCCTCAGAAAGTAGGCCTGGCAATGGGACAGGTTTCCCCAGTCATTGGGGAACAGAGCTTGAGAAAGAACTGTCCTTTTGTGCCAGTCAGAATAAATCATGCAAAGTAAGCAACATTTAGACATGGAACATCCTAGTGTGTGTTGTTTGCTTAGTATTTGGAGGTTCCAGAATTTAATTTTACTGACGCAAATCCCTGGCAGTCTCCACACATCAGAAATAAATAGCTGAGGTCATAATACTCTTTATTAAGACTATACAGTGGAAGGATTCAAGTTCAAGAATTTACTAAGCTAAGGAACCAGATTTTTGAATTTAGTCGTACCCCCCGTCTTGCTATGAAAAATGCCTTCTAATATTTAGGAGACAGTTTACAACTTGTTCTGGTTCCCGTCATGTCTCTAAGATAGTTTGATTAGCCTCTGATCTATCGACCATGCTTGATCACACATCATTGGGCAGCATTAGATGGCCATTGGGGAGAAAAAATGCTCCTTTGCTTGACCTAGCTGAATAATTTCCACTATTCATGCTTCAACAATGGCATTTTTGTTCCAGTTAACATAGCAGTGAAAGCACCAGGCATGCTGGGATGCTACGAGGAAAAATATATTGAAAACCAATGATTTTTTTTTTTTTTACAATTTCAGTCCACCGTTGTCATGTTCAATGCCATCTTAACTCAACAGAAGAGAAGCTATACTGTGAAGTTGTAAGGACTTCTGGCCTTCAAGGAATTGTAATCCTAGTCCGTATCTATTATGTGGCCTTCTTAAAAAAGCAGGATTGGTGCAAGTTAACTAAGACAGAGGCGTTGATTTATCTGGTCAGTGGTGCTTTTGCATACATGTCCTGGCTTTCTGTAATAGAAATTCTGATAGAATTTCTGAAATAGAAAGTAGAATTCTGCTACTTCATATGAATTTTAGTAGTCACTAGGCAGGAAGAGTCAAAAAGAACATAACAACCTTTTCTTCTTTTCCAGCAGCTGTCAATCTCTGGTCCTATTTTGGAAGAAGAATCGACTGTCATCGCTACAGGTCAGTGTTTCTCAACCTTAGCCATTTGAAATTGTGTGGACTTCAACTCCCAGAATTCCCCTACCAACATAGCATAACATAGCTGGCTAGGGAATTCTGGAAGTTGAAGTCCACATATCTTCAAACTGTCAAGGTTGAGAAATACTGCTATAGGTAGTCCTCCACTTATGACCATTCTTTCAATGACTATTTGTAGTTACAGTGGTGCTGAAGCGACTTACGACCAGTCTCCCCAAAGCTATGGCTATTGCAGCCCTCCCTCCCCCCAGTCACATAATCAAAATTTGTGCTGGCAGCCTACCTGTACTTACAACCACAGGGACATTTCAACTCCCCACATGCCTATCTTACCCTATTCTATGCCCTCTTCACCCTCTGCATTCGCAGCCCCTGCCTCCGTAGCTGACCTCTGACCTCTTCTTTCTCTTGCTGCTGGCCAAGCATGCCTGGCCTGAGCCTTCTGGGAGGCAGCTGCTGACTGCGTGAGGCTTTCTTCCCAAGGTTTCACAATGAGACCAGGCAGACGGCCTCCTACGCTAGCTATCCTTGCAAAGTGGCACACCTCGTCAACAATAGCAGCAAGAAGACAGAGGTCAGTTGGGGTGGCAGAGCGCAGGGCAGCAGGGGCCTCAGAGTGCAGGGTGGTGGGGGTACTATGTCTGGGACTGGGATGGGCTGGCTGAGGTTTCCTGGGACAGCTGGGGCTTTCTGCCATGCAGATGGGGCGGCTTTCAGAGCAGTTGTGGCTTCTTGCAGCCCCAGCAGGCCAAGAAGGCTTGAGTTGCAGTGTGACAAGCAGCCCCAGAGCCACACAGTTCTGAGGCTACTTGCTGCCCTGCAAAGCAGGGTGCAGGACAGCCAAAAGGGCAGAGATGGGAGAGAGAGGGGGGTGGATAGAGTGAGGTGAAGCAGAGGCAGTTCCTTATTTTACCTGAGCTGGGAAGGAAAAAAAGCCAGAATGACCTAGTTTGGGGTGTTGTCCTTCCTTAACCACCCACAATTTTTGTGTCAATGGGGAGTGCCAACACCAAGCAATGTGGTCATATGTCGGGCTTTATGGCCACATTGCTCAGTGGTGGAAATTCTGGTCCCAACTGTGGTCATAAATCAAGGACTATCTCTATTTGCTTCTTTCTATTATCTATTCTAATTCTCATTAATTAGAGACAACTCCAGCCAACCGGCTCTCATCGTGAAAGCTGGCAAGACATTGTTATCACTGCCATTTGGTTTTCACTGCAGATCTTTCTGCTGGCCAGCTAAAAACATGATGTAATCGAGATTTTCCAATGCAGAGAAGCAGGGAGTAATAGTGGGTGCAGCCTATTATATGCAAGGTTGAAAGACATTTCTCAGAATTGATTGCTTTCTTAGACATGAACTCAGGAGAAGCCAAATGGAGCTTTTTAATGGCCTGCAGTAGCTTCGCTCTTACCCATTAAAAGCCAATAAAGGCAAAGAATATGCATACATATCAGGTTGGGATGGATCCAGCGCATTCACACTCACCAATATAATCTGCCTTTAAGAGTGAGCTGGCAGCAGGAGAGAGAGAGCTATAGAAAGGACAGACTGTCTAGGGCCTTCTGCTGAGGCAGTATTTCCCAATTCAACCTCAGGTGATTCTTCAAAAGAGAATCCCCCAGCGACATAAATCTAGATTAGAGCAAGTCAAATCCCTGGATCATGCAGCACATATGCATCAGTTCAGAAGTAGCTGAGGCATTTACTATATTAGCCTTCCCCAACCCAGTCCTTGCCAGATGTCTTGGACTACGAATCCCCAAATCCTCAAGACAGGCACTGATGATTCTGGGAGTTGTAGTCCAGAACATCTGGAAAGGGGCAGGTTGGGGAAAGCTAAGCTATATAGAGGAGGAGGAGAATGTTATTATTCAAATTAAGAATATTGTTTCAAGGCGATGAGCCCCCATGTCTTTCCAATAAGGGTTTTATCACTAATCAATAAGTAGATTTTTTTATTGGTGTAATCGAGACCAAAAATCCTTTCCGATTCATATTTAAGTCATAATAGTGTATTTTACCAGCTTTGGTGCTCCACTGTACAAGTGATACCATTTTTAGGTGGCTGTAACTGATTAGTAAATGGTTTAAAACATTCTGTTATTCTTGATAGTTAGATAGTAATTCACTTGTAACAACGTTTTGGAACCCATGTGTCTTGTAGATTATGATGGGGGGAAAACAAGCAGGATACATATATGCATAATACTTGCATAATGCTTTTGATAACTGTGATACAATGATCACAACAATATTTTTAAGTTATTGTAATGGAAAACAGGAGAATCTGTTTGGTATAATGTTTGAGGCACACCAGGCGAGACAAGAACTAGGAAAAATTGCTTGCCCTAGGAAGCAAGCAATTTTTAAGCCATCTCTGAAATCCTGCCAGGGAAACTGCAGGGACCTATCCAGGTAGTCATCAGAAGTCAAGACACTCAAAGGCACAAAGACAGATAAAAGAAAGCAAGTGAGGTTTTAGCTTATTTAACAAGAGTTTACTATACTTTTCCATCTCTTTATGTTCGTTTTTTAAAAATCCATTTCCAGAATGCCTGAGACCTGATTTTCTTCTTTGGCACTCAGAGCTTTGGCACTTAGCACAGTTGCTAAGTGAATCACTGCAGTTCTTAAGTTAGTAACATGGTTGTTAAGTGAATCTGACTTTCGCATTGACTTTGCTTGTCAGAAGGTCACAAAAGGTGATCACATGACCCTGGGACACTGTAAGCATTTGAATTTTGATCACATGATTGTGGGTGTGTGGGTGCTGCATCGGTCGTAAGTGTGAAAAATGGTCATAAGACACTTTTTTTCAGTACAGTTGTAACTTCGAAGAGTCGCTAAACAAACTGTTGTAGGTTGAGGACTACCTGGATAGCCTAGCTGCAACATGAGGATTGCTGCAGATCGTTTGAAATATGCTGTTTTATTTTACAGAAGCTTGGCTTGAAAAATATGGTCCACGTATGAGTGAAAACAGCTTAAAATATGGAGCTTTTATGCTACTGCATAAAAATTAACTTGGGAACTGAAGCACACCACCACAGTTATCAGAGGCCCTTTGAGCTCAATATCCTGTTTCCCACAGTTGGCAACCAGATGCCCCTGGGAAGCTCACAAGGATGTGATCATGGGAACCCACCTCTCCAGCTGATTTCCTCTGGCCATTGGCTTTGGGAGGCAGCTGTTCTCTCTCTCTCTCATACAATCCAAATGTGGCCCTGGAAGTCGTGGACTTGTTCAGTCCTTTTTCAAAGTTGGTGACCCTCATTGTACCTTTGACAATATATCCACAGCATAGAGATGCAGCATAGGACGTGTTTCTTTTTGTCTGTCCTAAATCACTTACCCACCAACTTCATGCATGACCCTGGGTTATAATATAATGAAAAATAAAGCAACTTTCTGTCCAGTTTCTCTACAACTTGCATTTATTTATAGCCAACAAAAATCTCGAACACTATTATTTTTTTCTTCAAAATCCCGTTTCCCTTGACTATTTTTTAAATCTCCCCCTTCCTCATTACATACAATGCCTTTTTGAGGTATGATGACCAGAATCTTACGATAAGCATGTTGTTACTTGGAGGAGAGTTAGACAGAAAATGAAGCTTAGGAAATCTATATACTGCAGGATCCAATTTGGGTCGGTCACCGGGACCAGAGATTTTGTCTTCCAAGCTTTTGGACTCATGCTGCAGCCCATCTTCAGGGAACTTCTCTCAAGTTTCCTGAAGATCGGTTCCAGCATGAGTCCAAAAGGTCGGAAGACAAAATCTCTGGTCTTGGTGATGGACCCAAATTGGATCCTGTAACACTATCCTGGGACATATATATTTGCCTTCATTTGTCATCTGTATACTACTTAATCTGTTATGTCAGGCACTTTTAACTGAGCAAAATGATGCAGCGTAGGGTTAAACTTTTTTAACTAAGGTATTTCAAATGGGCTAACTCTCACCAACCCCTGATGTTTGACTGTGCTGTCCAGTTCCACATGCCACTTTCAAGGCAGATACATTTTGAATTATCTCCCTGAATTTTTCAAGTAGGTTAGAAACTCCGCCCTTGTTGAAGGTATTGAGGAATCTGGCAGTATCTCTGAAACTATGAACCAATGGGTCACGTGTTGTCTAGTACCATCCTAAACATGGGAAAAAGCTTTCTTGAATGCCAAGCTATTTGAAATTATTTCAATAGATCAATTAGATCATGTACATGGGGTATGAACTGGTTTGTTCAAATGGCTAGAGGGGACTTAAGTATGGAATGTGCCCAAACAATCCAAAAGAATTAGCAAAAATTGCTTCCAGAGGAATCACCTTACAGAAACATACGACGATCCTTATATTGTTCAGCAGACACTCAAATATGAATTTTGTCTACCTTTCACCAGTGATCATATCAGAATATTCTTTGGAACTGAATACGTTTTCAATTACACTGAAACCGTATTTTTTTTATTCCTTCATCTTCAGTCTTAACGTACTAAATTATTCTTTTAGTGTACTATCAAACCACTTTTGGAGGAGCCATGTTTAGACACTGAAGTGCTCACTGCAAACAAAGGTCCCACTTGTAGCCAAAATAAACATCTGAGCCATGGCAATTAACAAGCTACCAGGGAATCCTGGCAACGGTCACATTTGGCCACAAAACATTCCTACATTATAGACTCATGTTGAGAGCCTGAGGCTGGGCGTACTCACCTTGCATACAAAGTGTGGCTCTATCTTTGGTAGACAGTCCTATTTAAAATTAACTGAGGAACTAGCACTGGAATAAAACCTTATCACCTTCATTATGCTATATATTCACATTCATGAAAACTGCAACATTATTCTCTCAATCATGACCAGCAAATTCATATTCAGTGGCCTAAGATGTGTCTTTGCAGGAAACCACATTCTCTACAGAATAAAAGGATCCTGGAAGATAAGAACAGCCCTCTGTGTCTATCCATATAAATAAGAAGCCCAGGTACTGGATTTTCCCTCACTTTAAACTTTCTCAGAATAAAGAAAATTCTTAGTTAGGATGACTACACCCGGTATTAGTTCTTCTGTTTCCTCCCACCAGGAGGGGAGCACAAAACTACATCTGCACCGCAATGAGCACCATGTCATCAGGAAGCCACTAAGCTCTGTATCTCAGTTGAGGGGCTCACCACGATTCCTGGATCTTCCTGACAGCTGTTTCCTATTGACCTGCAAGGAGGAATGTTAACCTGTATGTAGCTTCTCCTCTTTTACTTCTGGGAAATAATGCAGACTGGGTCCACACACATACACAAAGGCAACCAGATGTGAAATGGCAAGTAAGCAGCAATGGGACTATTAATCTCACCCCCTCCCATAGTGCTCACCTAGAAACCAGGAGCCTGTGAGTTCTAGTCCCGTTTTAGGCATGAAAGCTAGATGACTGCTCCTGGGCAAGTCACTCTCTTTCAGCCCAACCCATTTCACAGGGCGATTGTTGTAGGGAAAATAGGAGGAAGGACTATTAGGTATGCTCACTGCTTTGAGTTATTTATAAAAAATATAAATAAATCTATCAATAGAAGTAGATTTTCAATAATACGGTAGGTCCATGTATCTCATCCTATTCCCAAGAAAGCATATCTATCTAATCTTTGCTGTTTAAGTAAACAACCTTAGCGATGGGTTTACCTCCTCTTAGGCCAGACTTTTTCCATTAGAAATTAACTTTGCTACACATTTGCTCTAATTCAGCAACTGAATGCATGACTAGCACTGGAATTGGGCCCAGAAGGGCCTGGGAGGAACACGTTGGATCACAAGGCAGCACTCTGTGGGATGAAAAGGTTATTAGAGCTGAGCTTTGATCAGTTAGCAGAACACAGATTAAACCTTATTTGGTCACAACCCTTCAAGCAGTCCTCTAAAAACAGCAGACAGAGGGGTTAACAATGTCCTTTCTCTTGTCTCTTTTAACATATGCTGCCAATTCCAGAATATTCTTATAATAAGCCTCCCTTTTCTCTTTGGTACCCATAATTTAAGTAGGAGTAGTTTTTAGCTTGTGGCAGGATTGTTAATATCTAGCTTGGTTCTAAGTGAGCCAATGAATCTTTTTCTATTGATAGAGATTTTACTACTGTACTTTCTTCTCTTTTCAAAGCCCAATATTTCTTTAATTTGTAGGTTAAGGCCTGGATCATGAAACCTACCCTTTGATTAGAATTCTTGCTGGACTAGTTGGAAAAAAAAATACCCGGACTAGTTACACCCATCTTCCAACACTAAATTTAAACTAGTTTGTCCCTCAGGAATCCTCTTCAGAAGACAGAAAAAACCAGAGGACCAGAATAGGTGTGAAATATCCTCTTCATGAGGAGCTGAAATGAAGACGACAGCAAGAACTTCAAGTACTACTAGAGGCTAGAATTTCTAAGAGACAAGCTCTGCAAACAAAACACTTGAGTTCCCTGATGGGTTAGTGGGAGAACTAAGCGGAAAAGCTGCCAAGCAGTGAACGTTAAAACTATCTCTTTCTCTGCAGCAAAACTAGCCATCTCTTGTCACAGTTAAGCAGAACCATGATCCAATTCATCGGTTACAGATGTTTTAATTATATTGAAACTGTTTTCTACCTCTATTCACATGAGGAAGACTAGTTCCACTTTGAAGGTTCCTGAGAAAAGTGATTTCCCTTTATTGAGGATGAATAGTCAAAATCCAATTAAACCTCACCACAATGCAAGACATGGTTGCATTTATTACTGGCTTCTCCATCCAGGCAGTTTTAAAATATTCTAAATGTTATACATCAGGAATACAATAATATACCTTCAGGATGTATATTTCCATTTAGGAAGGAAGCCTTATAGATGGTATGGAGTTAACAATTCACCTAACACTGTTCATGTTGGTTGGGGCTTATAAGAACTATAACCCTAAAATGCCAGTTTTTCCATCCATGCTCCCCCAACTGTTCTTTCCATAAAATATTTTTTTCTAATCATCTAGTGTAGCAACCTTGAGCTTATTCAAACCAGAACAAAATTTTAGCCTTAAAAATTGAAAGATGCACTTTTTTCCTCATCACTATATTTAATTATAAAACCTTAACTGTCCTTAACCCAATAACTAGTACACAAATTCACATAAGTATGCTTGCAGTCAACACTATAATATCCCAGTACAGAATCCATGAACGATATTAATCCTGTAAATTTATCAGGACACAAACCTTAAGTTTTATCTATCTATACTACTATTCAGTAGTAGGTAGAATGAATGAATCTGGTGTTATCTATTCCAGGCATCACTAACCTTTCGGACGTCAGGGACCACTAAATTCATAATTTTAAATCCTGTGGACCACTAATATGATCTGCGTAATGACCAGATGGGTGGGTGTGTGGGTGGCTAGGTGATCATGTGACTGAGTGGGCATGGTCAACTTGATGTCACTCACATTGAGGGGCGCCTCGACGGCCTCTACTCGTCCCTCCCCTCCCAGCCACTCCTTGCCTGCCAGCCTGGGCTTCTTAGGGCCCCAACAGGAAGCAGTTGTTGGAGCTAAGCAGCCACCATGAGAAAGAGTTGGCAAAACAGTTGGCTCAGTTCAAATTGGATCTGACCGAGAAGGAGGCTCAGCAGAAGCACCTCACTGAGGACTATGAGTGTAGGCTTTCCAAGCAAAGGGAAGTCCTGCGGGAGTGCAAGGCCAGGTACCGGCACCTGAAGGCTCAGCAGGCTGAGATGGTCAGCCAGTTTCAGGCCATGATGCAGTCCCACTGGAACAAGGTCCTCCGGCTCTTTGCCACCAGCAGTACTTCCCTCAAGCCTTCGCCCAAAGCCCTGCACCAGGAGGCTGAAGCAGACCCCAAGTCAGAATTTCTGCCCCCCTCCAACCCCCAGAAAAAGACCCCGAAGGAGGAGACTCTCTGCAGCAACACAAACATTCATTGCACGTATCCAGTCCAGAGGCCATAGTGTGAGGACCCCTGATTTAGTGCAATATTAAAAATGCAAATAATTTTTCTGCAGACCACCAAAATTTTCTCGCGGACCACCAGTGGTCCACGGGTCACCAGTTGGTGACCACTGATCAATTCCACCTAAACACAAACCTCTACATTGTGGTCCAGAAAAGGAAAGCTTCTAATGTTTCAAAATTGATTTCAACTTCTTTATGGATATGTCCGTGCAGGGTTTTATTTCTTGCAAAGATACAAAAGCAGTTTGCATGTCTTTGTTCCACCATGGTTTTATCTGCCCCAGAATAGGACAAAGTGGGTGGCAGCATCTTGGTGCAGGGG
Organism: Ptyas mucosa; assembly: GCA_012654045.1. NCBI lineage: Eukaryota > Metazoa > Chordata > Lepidosauria > Squamata > Colubridae > Ptyas > Ptyas mucosa. The sequence continues at coordinate 11,777,368 of WNWU01000020.1, forward strand.
TGAAATGCTATCGGTTCATACCGGTTTGGGTGAACTGGTAGCGGCGGGTGGTTTGGAGAACCGGTAGCGGTGGCAGCACGAGGCTCTGCCCGGACGTTGTTACTTCCTGGTTTTAACTCTGCACATGCGCAGAAGGCTTTATGCATGCGCAGAGGGTCCAAAATCGCACATAGTGCACGCACTTCCAAACCGGTAGGGAAGGTAAGTAGATTTCACCCCTGCCTTGGTGGCCTCGGATGATCTTAAGAAAACTCAGCCGGTTTGGGTGGGAGATCACTGGAAAATCCCTGGGCTATACGTTAGACTGAGAGCTGAAAAAGCGCTCAGAATACACTTTCTATCTCAGTGCAAGATTTGCTCCCAGGCATAAAGAATCATCAGAACTTTCCTGCAGAAAATTTGTTTCTATATATTGACATCAAAACTGGCTTAGGGCAGGTTTTGGCAGGAACTAAAGAGCCTCAGTCAAAACTTCTCGAGTCAATACCGGTAGGATGGCAACATTTGCTTGGACAAGAAGCGAAGGGGATTGTTGACTTTTGATAACAATTCAAATAATTCTGATATTACACCAGTAATGAACTACAGAATGTGTTACTCAGCAAAGTGCTGCTGTCAGCAGAGCCATTCGAAGTGACCAACACCCCCAGGGCACAAAAAAATGCTATAGCGGACTTGCAGCTCTAGTTCAGTTGAAAACAATCAAGAGCAACCTAGGATTTACTGCCTCTCCTGGAGAGCAATTGCCCATTGTTCATTATGCACATGCAATAAACCAACATCAGTATTTAATTTAGCCCTCTTCACCAAGTTCTCTTAGGGAGGGTAACTCCATTGTAGAAAAGGCTGCTTGGCCAGCCAACCCCAGACAAAAGCCAGCCATGAAGACAAGTTTGGCTTTGGTGGAATTGTTTGAAAGGAGTCAAAGCTGAGGGTTTCCAAATTAAATTAGCCTCATTTAGGATTAGATTTATTGTCATACCATGCCTAACAGCAAAGTGTTGGCCTGATCAAAGACAGCATTTTTTAAATCAAAAGAAGCACAAGTAGGCACACACAGAAGGGCTGGGAAAACAGGGTGAGAAGGGAAAAGATTCCATTGCTTTAAAAAAAGATGGGAATACATCCACTTCCCTTACTCCTACTTTAGAAAGTCTTGTACCAGATAGAGGCCAAGTTCATAGGCCCCTGAGCGGTAGCTTGCTTAATAATGGTTTAAGAAACTATCACTGGCTTTACCCAAGACATTATAACGTGCATCATGATTCATAAATAGTGCTGGCTGGATTTATATATCACACTGAGTTAAAAACACAAACCACAGTTTAGCATGGCATGCTGTATAAACCAGCCAATAAGAAACCTCCAATTCACAGCTATACTTATATCTAACCATGGACACTTTTTAACAGCAGTCTAAAGAGTCGCGACACAAAAGGATTGTGTTCTTCCTAGAAGATATTGTGTTTATATGAAAGAGACACAAGAAGTATATGTGTGTGTTTGTAAGATATATTGAGTCCACCTATCATGCTACATCATAATGCAAGTTTATTCACCTTGGCATATCGCGTTACAGGAATCTAATCACTATAGTGCCTAACTACTTATCACATTGTATGAATTCATACAATTATAATGGTTTAAGCAAACAGCTTTACAAATCACAGATGCATGAAATCAGTACCTGTAAGCCAAGGGTGTCAAACTCAAGGCCCGGGGGCTGGATCCAGCCCGCTGGGTGCGTAGATCTGGCCCGCGAGGCTGCCCTGGAAACAGCCAAGGACTGGCCTGTGGTGCCTCTGCCAGTGAAAACAGAGCTCGGGAGGGCCGCACACGGCCCTCTTGAGCTCCCTTTTCACTGGCAGAGAGTTGTAGGAGGCTTTTGCAGCCAAAAATAGAGCTTGGGAGCCTGTTTTCCTTGGTAGAGTGTCAGGGGCATCACCACAGGTGCCCCTGACATGAGTGATGTCGAGCTGGCCACGCCCACCTTGGCCACGCCCACCCCACCCCTCTGAGATCAAACACAACCCCGATGCGGCCCTCAATGAAATCGAGTTTGAAACCCCTGCTGTAAGCTAACACATTGCTGTTGTGTTCGTTCTATCATTGACTGTTTCTGCTTAATATAACTTTTTTGAGGAGATGAACAAATCTATTGCTCCTCAGGACTCTGCACAGGGAGAAATTGAGTATCAGCATCAATTCAGTCCTTATTCACCTAGATAATTTTTGCACAGCTATTTTCAGTAACCTACGCAAAAACCACCACTTAGAACAGAAGCCACACAGGCAGTCTCCAAGATTGCTTTTCACCCTGAGGGGTAGCTAAGCTTCTTTTAAACAATTTGTTTGAATTCTTATTACCTACTGGAAAGTCTAGCCACAAACATGTTGGGATTCAAACCCATTATCTAAATTGCTTTAAAGGCCTTACTTCTACCCAAGTTGCTAGAGGAAAGAAAAAGCTTCACAAGTATAAATGACTTAAGTTGAAAGACCAGTTTCCTCTGTTGGTGAAGAAGACTTTATTCTCAACTACTTCATACAATTATTAGAGCTATGAATTCCAAAAGAAGTGGCCAGAATTAGCACAGATGAATGTTCCAGATTTTTAGACTAGGAACTCTTGCTACCTTACTGTAACTATTGTAACTAAGTCCTACTAAATATTAACTTCTTAAATACTAGAAAACAATAGCATCACTGTTGCCAAGAAGGAACAAACCTATAATATTTACCTAAAGGAAATACTACTTCTGTTCTCTCAAATAATTTACGTAACAAAGGCAAATAACTTTTTCTTTTCAAACTTCCATTTTTACAAAGGGAACATTCTAAATTTAGGATCCTGTCCCTTTTGGGTAAATATGGTAATTTTCAGATGTTGCTCCAAAATCAGTCATGGTTCTTCCACCCATTCTAAGCAATTTCCTTCATGAAGAGTTCTCAAAATTCACAAGCTTGTTGCAGTTTTGTAAAACTTTAACTGGCCTGTTCCTTCCAAGAAACAACTAAGTTTCCAGATATTAAACTGAGGAAGTAATTCAGCCAAAGTTCCAGCAAGCAGCACACATTCCATGGAATAATGCTACTAGCCTCAGTGGACTTTACTTCTGTGTAAGCATAACATGTACCCAGACTACATATCAGCAAAACTTTGAGAAAACATAATGCAGTTATATTAAGTTATATTAAGTTCTTTTTATGTTATGCATAAAAAAGTTTTACCCATTCCATAACTCCCAACTATTTAGAGAGCAAGAATATACAGTTCACTGGTAAAGTGAGACAACAACTCACTTAATATTTAAACCATTCATTAGTATTCTCTCTGACCACAGAAAACTGTAGATGCGTGGGTTGTACATGTGTGTGCATGCCTGAAGAAGCTCAGATAAATCATTATATCCAAGTATTACTGGCCTAAATATCTGCCAAACCATGCCAGCACACTGAAAAGAGCATCCCTTTTCCAGCATAGATCGCATATAGTGCCTTGCAAACTAAGCATGCTGCCTTAGTTTCTAAGAGCTAGGAAAGATCCTCTTGGAACCAGCCTCAAAAACTTTAAGCCCTGGTTAACGAGACATGTTTATCCTTGTTTCTTGCAGGAATGGATCGAAAGAAGCTGCACAACAGAGCCACTCACAGAGAACTTGGCAAAGCCACTTGAAATTTAAGCAAAGCAGAGGGAAGAAGAGTGAAACCCTAGCCTAGCTCCTTTTGTCAGGAATTCCAATTCAGAGCTCTTTGTGAAGCTGCAATTTCAATACCATTTGGAAGAGAATTTCAATACCGTGGACCAGAGAGGCAGAAATCCTTGTTCACCGGGCACCTTGAAACAAGCAGAGGGCTGCAATCCGAGCATGTTAAAATCCGAGCATGTTAAAAAAATAAAAATAAACGAAGGGGGTTGGGTGGGGAAGGGGTTGCAGTGCAAGTTGCAAAGAACAATCAAACGAGAAAGAGAGACCTCTCAACTGCTGCTCTAATAGGTGTTTAGTTGATTCAATGGACTTTTTGTTGATTTTATAAAGGGGCTGATAGCGCTACCCCGTCTCCCACGTTTGGCCGCATTTAATCCTTCATGCCGCTCACTGCCTTTTTCTACTAGAGACAGGGAGGGGAAAAAAGGCTCAGGAAATGTCAGAGCCAGACCACAGCTTTCCCTTGAGTGCATTCCCCTCAAGGCTGTTTTCTCCCTTTTAAACCTGACCTCCTTTTCGAAAGACATAGGGGCTATCATCCGGAAGGAACAATCTCCCTCCTCCTCCTTGGATCCACACAAGGCAGAAGCCCCCACTCCCCCTTCGCGTCCGCCCGTCAGCACAGCGGCTCTTGATTTCCCCCTCCCCCACCCCCACCCGCGCGGGGATCCACCACCACCCGGCCCCCTCTGGCCATTAAGAGATCATATGCGGGGCTTAACAAACGACCCTCTCTCTCCAAGTGCATTTCCACCTCTGGGCAAATCCAGGGATCGACTTCTTCAAGGGCGTCAACTCTTTCCCCGAGGATCGCACTTGGCTCTCTGCTTTACACACACACACACAAACCCCAACACAACGCGCACCCGGCGACGAACCACAATCGAGAGCCGCTCCATCCAATTCACGGGATCTTAAGAAAGACACGATTTATTGGTTTTTTTTTTTGGTCGTCGTCCTCCCCCCTCCCCGGTCTCGAGACAATAGAACAGCTGCCGTTTCCCGAAACAAAAAGGAGCCCAACCGCTACCTGGAAGGGCTCCCACGCTTGTTTTTTTTTTTTTTTTGCTTTTTTTTTGCTTGACCCGAACAAGAGGAACAGCCGCCGCTTTTCCCAGCAGCGGTGCCCGAATCCAAAACAAAGCGCCGCGAGTCCGGGTGCCCTTCCCGTCTGTTCCCCCACTACTACCCGTCTCTCTCGGCCACCCCCCTCCTCTTCCCTCCCTCCCTCCCCGGGACTGGGTTGGTGGGGGGGAGGGGAAGGGCCATCAAAGGGACGCTGAGAAGACACTCCCGGCGAGAGGGCGAAGCGGCCCCGCTGCCAGAGCCCAGCCGCCTGCCGCCGATTGGGAAGGAGCGGCTTTTACAATTTGCACGCCCCGTCTCCCTCCTGGAAAGGCAGGCGGGCGAGCCCCTTCCACACCCCACCCCGCTCTTTCTCCTCTCTGTTTCAGCCCAGCCTAGCCCTCCATCTCCCTCCTTTGGGAGGAGGGAAACCAGGTTCAAAGGGGATGGGAGGGTGGGGACGGGTCTTGCAAGAAACAGAGCCTTTCCCTTCCGCGCCGGGTTCCCTCGAGCAGCCGGAGCCAGAGGCAGCCCTCGAACGACCGCTCTCTCTCTCTCTTCCCTCCGGCTTTCTCCTTTGCTTCTGGAAGCCCATCGTTCCCAGCCGCCGGGGCGAGGCTACTTGCCTCGCCATGCTTCTCTAGCACACGCCCCCCTTGTCGCTCGGGCTATGCCGCCCGCCCGTCCGTCAGTCAGTCAGTCCATTCCCGTCCCGCCAGGCGCTGTACCTGCAGAGGAGGACCGAGACGGCGCTGCTCTGGTCGCCGGCGCAACAGCTGAGGGGCCCCTCGATTCGCGCAGCGCCATGCCCTGCCCTGCCCGCCCGTCCGCCTTCCCCTCCGGCTTCCAACTGCTCAAACAAATCAAATTGGTCCGGCCTCCCCTTCCCCGGCCGCTTTCTCCAGCGGTGATGTCATAGCGCCGGCGGTCCAATGGGCGGAGACGACGTCAACAGCCTAGCCGAGGCCTCCTCCATTCAAAAGCGAAATTGTCGCTCCGGTCTTTCTCGGGGTCTCAGAGCCCAAAGGCGCTCGGAGGCTGGCAGGCAAGGCGGGCCTCTCTTCCCCCCACCCTCCTTCCTGGGTCTTCCCTGAAATGGAAAAGAGGGGGCGTTGGGGTACCTATTGCACCAAGCCTCCTTGCAGCGGTGCCGCCTCTGTGCAGTCATAATTTAATGGGTCAAGGATTTGAAGGGGGGAAAAAGGGGGATTTGTACACCGCTCTAAAGAAGCGAAAAGGAGTCTATATTCCTTTTGTGTGAGCCCCCTTAGAAATCTGTATGTGGGGGAAAAAAATGTCTTTCCAGCCAAATATTTTAGGCGTTGGACGATATTTAAATTCTAAATTATGAATATCCTGAGAAAGAACCTAAGTGATCATATAGAAAATCAAAAGCTAATATGTGGGAATAAAAATATATGGGAATAAAAATAATTTGCTCTCTAATGCAACTTATTTTTGGCCAAGGAATTGCTGTTGGCGAAGGCATCTTAAAAGGTGGCCAGGGGATGGTGGTGGTAACAAGCTTGTTTTAAGTTGATTACTTTTTATTTTATGGTAAGATAGTTAGTTATATGTCTCCAAATTGGGTCGATTCCTGGTAACATCCTGGCTGTACAGTTTCTTTGGCAAGAATATAAAAGTGGTTCACTATGGCTTTTCTCAGGATGTTTTTTACTTCCAGCCTGATTTATTTAGTAAATATGTAAAACTGACTGATTCTGTCACAATATCAAAACAATTCAAAAATACAACCCAAAAAATACAACCGCAACTTCTATAAAGAGCCTTATAGCTGAGAAGGATCCTGCACCCGGATTAGCCCAAGGCCTGTAGTATTTAAAAACTCTCTTGAAACAAGGTCAGGGTGGGGTAAAATGACTCTTTGGGGAGATGCTCTACAGCTCTGGTGTGCCCTGAAGGTTTCCCATCTGAGTAGTAACCAGGTTTGGTTTCAAGATGATCCCAGTTTAGCCAGGAGGGGAATTAACATGATTCTCCCTATGTATTTTATCATTGACTACAGGCACTCTTCAATTTATGACCACAATTGAGCTCACAATTTCTATTGCTAAGCAAGACAGTTGTTAAGGGAGTGTTATCCCATTTTACAATCTCTCTTGCCACAATTGGTAAGTGCATCATTGCAAGTTGTTAAATTAGTAACACTGTTCTTAAGTGAATCTGGCTTCCCCATTGATTTTGCTTGTCAGAAAGTTGCAAAAGGTGATCACATAAATATATGCCAGTTGCCAAGTGTCTGAATTTTGATCACATGACCAGGGGATTGCTGCAACAGTCGTAAGTGTGAAAAATAGTCATGTCAGTTTTTCAGACCAAACTAATGATAGGTAGAACAACCAGCTTTAGAACTGACAATGAAAATATAGAAGTGATGGAAAACCTCTGCCTTTAGAATCAATCATCAACTGTAAAGGAAAAAGCAGGCAAGAAATGCGTTGCAAATTAGCACTCAGTACAGCAGCCAGGAAAGCTTTGGAAAAGATACTCAAATGCCACGAAACATCTATACCTACAAAGATCAGAATCATGCAAGCCATGGTATTCCTTGTGGCACTGTATGGAAGCCAAAGTGGAACTTAAAGAAGTAGGACAGAAAGTATTGATGCTTTTGAAGTTTGGTGTTAGAAAAGACTCCTAAGAAAATTTAATAGACAGCCAAGGAAAATATACAGATGGACCATTGAACAAATCAAGCCATGATTCTCATTTGAGGCAGAAATGACCAAGTTCAAATTACCCTACTTTGGGCACATTATGGAAAACCTAACTCTCTGGAAAAAAGGAATTTTGGGAAAGGTGGAAGGAAAGAGGGGAAGAGGATGACCAGCAGCAAGATGGATGGACTCAGTTAAGAGGTGATGAGTGTATCCTTGAGAGACATGAATGGCCAGATTAGAGACAGATTGTCCTAGAGAACATCTGTGTAATCACTAGGAGTTGAAAGTAACTGGATAGGACATAATCAGTCTTGTATTTTACCATTTCCCTTTTCAGATACATCGAGATTATGATTTCATTACAACTTTTGCAGAAGGGACTTAGGACCTTCACTTCATACGTCAGGTATCTTTTGCACAAATAATTCACGTCTTTCAGTGTTTTCTCACAACATGTTTAACATGCTTTGCTTATCCATGGTTTACTAGCTGAATTTGCATGACATGATAGACATGTCATCCTGGTTAACAAGCCTTCACTAGCTGGGTGCATATGACCCACTTCTGCACTTCACATACCAAAGTCCAGCAGAATGACTGATGTATTGTACATGGTGACAATATGGGAGTTTATTGGGGCAAGTTCAGAACAAGCTGTGTGCCACGCATACACTCACACCCTTGTCCTTCAACCTGTGGCTGATCTTCCCACCTTTTCTAATCTTTTGCCAAACTTATCTCACCCTGCTAATTGGTACGATCACCTCTGCTATAGTTCTCACTGATAAGATGTCTCTGAGTCTGAACAAATCAGGATGGTTTCCCTGTTTAATGCATGGAATATAATGCCATGTCAAAAGTTTTGACATATTTTTTCATTTTGGGATGGAAGTCTACAATCTGTAAATCATACGTTGGTTACAATTCTTGGTCATGTCAGCAATGCTTTTATTTGGACTAAGCCTCTCTTCAAATTATATGACTGTATAGATTTCATCACAGATATACAAACCACAGTCTGATTTCTGGGTTTTGAATTTTTCCCTTCCCAGCCTTATATAAATGCTGAATCAGAGAACAAGTAGTATTCAGAGACACAAGTTTCTTCTTCTTCCTTAGATAATTTTTTCCCTTTGATCGAACATTCAGGTTGTGGAGTTTTGCCAGAAATATTCTATAATCTTCCATCTCTGCTTGGACAGCAGCCCAGCGTGATACCAAAAAGGGAATTCTGCTCTGATGAAGGAGGCTTTTAATGGTCCCATCTGTATTTCCAACTGGGCAAAATGGTGCTGTCTGTATTTAATACTAAGACTGATTCCAGAGGAACATCTCAGACAATTGATGTGTCTGGAAATGAGAATTCTGCCAATTGGCAGAAGCTTAAGTGGGATGACCTGAAGTTAGTTAGTTAGTTATGGAAGTAGGGGAATTGCAGTAATCAGGATCAAAGTCCTTCTGAGCCAGTATTCCTTTATATGGAAATCTTGCTAGTCAAGTAAGAATGGGATAACCCCTGATTTGTCCCTAAGCTCTGATATTCAAAACCCTCTTGCCAGTGAAACTGGAATTTCCCTTGTCTGCCCCAGTGTTGGTCTTCAGTATCTGGCTTACATCTACTAACTTCACCTGCCATCAAACTAACATAAATATGATTGATTTTTTTTTTAAAAAAGAAATTTAATGCGAAGCCAGCATGCTGCCAGCAGGTGCTAACTTCTAGGATCAACTTTATATCAAAAATGCCTCTTGAAAATAAAACTGGAGGGCAGGTGCAGTTGTATGCTTTGGCTGGAATCAAAACTGCTTGACTATTGGTATGTGTACACATAACCCACATACACATGGACCAAGTGCAGTGGGAGGGATAATGAGTATGCTCTAGGGTTAGCAGCAGTTGAGGGAATCAAGTCCACCACTTTTCCTTCTAGCAAATGGATGCGAATGGCAGCCAGTTTGCAGAAGGCCTCACAATTTGTTCTTAAAATTGAGCCTTGGATAGTACAGTGGTCTAAAGACCCTGTTATTAACACCAGCTGCCTGCAATTATTGCAGGTTCGAATCTCACCAAGGCTCAAGGTTGACTCAGCCTTCCATCCTTTCTAAGGTAAATTGAGGACCCAGTTTGTGGGGGCAATAAGCTGACTTTGTATAAATATACAAAAGTATGAAGGCTATTGCTTAGCGCATTGTAAGCCGCCCTGAGTCTCCGGAGAAGGGCGGCATATAAATCAATTTTTTTTTAAAAAATGCCATTTGATGTTTCCATCAATAAAGATGGAAAAGACTCGGAATCCTACGTCATATAATCTCTGTCTATCATATGCGAGTCAATTCTATAAATTTATTGCAAGTTGAGTGAAAAAGGTGGTCAAGGTAGCATATATCCACATACTCACTAAGCTGGAGATAATTCTGTTGAAACTAACAACAGTTCTAACTACTCACTACTAACTACTTGTAAGAGCCTCGGTGGTGCAGCAGACTAAAGTGCTGTTAAGTGCTAGCACTTAGCTGCCAGCTGCCAGCTGCCAGCTACCTGCAATTAGTGCAAGTTTGAATCTCACCAGGCTCAAGGTTGACTCAGCCTTCCATCCTTTCGAGGTAGGTAAATTGAGGACCCGGATTGTGGGGGCCATAAACCAACTTTGTATAGAACAACATCGCTTTGGGGGGGGCAAAAGCCCTAATAAACAGGTATATACAAAAAAGTATGCAGGCTATTGCTATAATGCATTGTAAGCCGCCCTGGTCTATGGAGAAGGGCGGCATATAAATTGGACTAATAAATAAATAAATAAAACCAAACAATCAAATAAAATCATGCTACTAGCCATAAATAGAAACAATTATGTAGCACTGGTCCTTAGAGTAGACTTTTGGTCAAGATTCTCCAGCTGGGTCTTACGTTAATTATATCTCCATTCAGATGTAGAAGCACTACTTATCTGATGAGCTCACGATCAAGTATAAGTTTAATGTTCTCTTGGGTTTTCCTATGGAAATTTTTTTAATATCAGCAAAGCTTTCATAATGGACTGGGCAGAACTGGCCTGCTTTTTGATCCTTATTTTATTCATGGAAATGATAGGATTAAACAGTATGCCAGCCATTCTGCTACATTCTAAATAATCTTAAATCTTAAAGACTATCCAGTCTAACGCTCTGGCCCATTGCTGGGTGCAATTCTTCTGGTTTACCATGCAATGCACCATTTTCCCTCTTTTGTTCTTCTCTGAAGAGCGAAAGGCTTGATATACAACTTCAATCAACTCCTACCTGGAAGAGCTGCCATTTGTTAAGTCACCATAAAAACAATGCAAACCTGCAGGAATTGCAAAAGAGCAGAGGTTAGACTCAGTCTCCTGGGCTAGAATGATGGAGAAATGGTAAGCGTTAGAGTAAACTTTCAGGGCTTTTTGGACCTGGCAGAATAAATCTGCAATAAAATTGAAAAAGTACCTCCTGGATAGGAACCTATCTTAATCCTCAATCACTTGGATGTGGCAGGGAAATTAGGCACAGGCTAATCACTATTGTGTGAGGACAGGAGCCTATTTAAAGATCCTTCAGATCAGTTCCTTTTGCAGGCAAAGGAGAGCTCTGAAAATACTTCAGATACTTTGGTTCAGATTAGGCTTCTCAAGGCCAGTGGAAAAACACTGGGGTAGGAAATCATTAACCTTGTCTTGAAGAAGGATAAGGATCAGACCTTTGGCTTTCTCAGAATAGGAATGGGGCCTGTGGAACTTGTTCAGTGCCCAATGAACTTGTTGCTTTGTAGGCCACAGACACACGAATAAGTATGAGTTGTTCCTTACTTTGTCAACTCATAAACGCTTTCAAGAAGTGGGGAAACAAACAGCATTTTGTTTTATCTGTCTTATATGGGCTTTAAGCCACCTAGAGTAGCCTCACAATAAACTAAATTTAATGAACAATAATAAGTAGCCTTAATGAATTTCTGTTAGAATATTCATGACTGGGAAGACATGGTAGTAAGGTCAACCAATGAATAGGCATAGCAACTAAGTCAGCCAATGGGAGCTGAGACAGAACTGGGTCTGTGCAGAGAAACGAAACTGAAAGTAGTCTGTGCATGCTGTCTGCTCTGCTGAAAAGGAAACTAACTGTTCTCTCCTGCCTTGTGTTTTGCTTGTAACTGCTACATTGGGAGAATCTTCTATATTGGTATTGTGCATTCATCTTCATGTATTATTATGTATATAAAGAAGTTAATGAATCCAGCTGAATCAGTTATCTGTGTGTCCTTCTGGATTTGATTTTTGCAAGAAACCTTGACAATTTCAAGGTGGTACTTTTCTTTTTAATCAGTGTCCTGATTTGAAATCAAAAAGGATTATTTACATGGAAGCTGTATGTCAGGGATTTAAAATGAATTCAAATAATTTGGAATAAATGAACACAAGTGTTCTTCAGAAGTGATTTGTCATTGCCTCCTTCCTAGGTATGAGAGAGTGACTGGCACAAGGTCACACAGCTGGCTTTGGGCCTAAGGCAGGACTAGAAGTCCTACTCTCCCAGTTTCCAGCCTGATGCCTTAACAACTATCTGAAACTGGCTGTCACATCCCACAGATATTCCTGGGTAAAAAACTGCAAAAATGACCTTGGAGAAGGCATGCAACAGCCTTCAGCGAAAACATGAATTAAGCCTGAAAAGAGAAAAAGACATTAGAAAGAAATTTAAAGTGACCTCTAATATGAGAAAGGGAAACACTGTCAGGCTCACAAAATTCTGTTCCTACAGCCAAGATCAATAAAGTGGATTTCCAGAACTACTTCTGCCCTGAGGAGCTAAGCTCTACTAGAGAGCATGACCAGTCTTATAGTCCAAACATAGGAAATTTGGGTTGCTTAATAACTGGAAAATGTTAGGAAATATATTTCACCAAACAAAGGAACATGATTGTCACGTGGTATCGCATCCATTTTCATTAGTTTGGACCAAAGGGGATTTTAAATTAGGTACTTGGGATCTGGACCATATGCATTCCAGATTACACAACAGTCCGTTTAAGGGTAATTCATTCCTTCATTGCTCTGCAAGGTATACGGCAGCTCGATACTTTTTAATCATTCACTTTGCTTTTCTGGATCGTTATTTGCTCTTGAACTTTGGATGGTTTAAGACACTGCATTCAAATGCCCTAGATAAAACCCTAGATATTTCCCACCTCCACTTCTTTCTTTAGAACTTGCTAATGCCTTAACAAGCACAGACATCACCTGGGGTGTTGCAGCCATTCCGAGGACACATTAAATTATCTTCCAGTTTGAGGATGGCGTTTTCTTTTGGCAAAGAAGAAGATGATGATGTAGCATTGTGATGGGAAGGACTCTAGTGCAGATGAAGGGAGCTTTCCGGCTGGTCAGATCGGATTCAGTCTGGGGGAATGTGATGTGAAAGTCACTACTGCCACAGGAAAAGTTTAACTGTAGCATCAGAGGACTGACTGACAATTACTTTTTTCTCTCTTCCCTCCCACAAATGAGACCCATTAGAGAAATGTATTCTTCTCATCTCATTAGCAGATTTCTGAAATCGAATGGCTTCCAACAGACAAACAAGAATGTTCTCCTTATTATCTTCCTCGCTGATCAGACAATGTGCTCTTCAGAACATGTTGGATAAATTCAATTTTCCTACAATGTAATTTCACATGCTGTTCAGGACAGCACCAGAGTCTAAAAAGGCTGTTAACAGGGAAATCATTTCCACCTAGTTTGCAATGCTGAATCCTCAAATGAACTTGGTGGAATGCTTGAGTTTATTCTAGTAATTATCCTAAGAGGGAAGTTAGTTCAGGGATACTGACTTGGTTCACACACCTAGGATGTTATGCAGCTGAGAAAAAGGCAGTGGGGAAGGTTGCCTGAAGTCAACCATTATAGTTTGCAAAAGAAGCTTTTGGCTGAGCAAATCTATTGGGGTTTACTTGCAATTGGTTAAATTGTGATTTGCTCAAGGTAGTCATAATTTTAAACAAGCCATCTTGTTGACTAACTTAAAATTGGCAGTATTTATACATTCAACCATAAATCATGGTTTTACATGTCCTGGTAAACTACTGTACATCTACAAATCCAAGTGACAGCAAAGAGATACAGAAAACTTTGTTTCTATCTAGCAGTTGCTTGGTTCTTTACGGAACAAACTTTGTAGCCCTGAGCTAAGCTGAAATAAACTTAACATAACGTAGCTATTTGTTCAAGTGGGACATCATGCACAATGTGGAAACATTTTTTTTATTATTTTAGAGTCAGGCATTCTAATTCATTGGTTGGCTGAATAAAGAATGAGATGGTGATTAATATGTAATTATGTTTTCTTACAGATTGGCCTTTTAAAAAAAAATCTCCCTCAGATGTTTTAAGTGATCAGCTAGTTATACAAAAAGGGAGGGAGGGAGGGAGGCAGAGAAACAGAGGGGGGGAGGGAGGAGGAGAGAGAGACAGAGAGAAGATGAAAATAGTATAGTATATGTTGGTCAATTAACTATTGCAAGGTTGGCTGCTATTCCAGTCACATGGATAATTGAAACCAAATTGGGCCATCCAAGTGTAGTATATAGTATGCATTACATAGTATGTATGTGGTATAAGATATATAGTATAATAGTATACATCGATCAATTAACTATTGCAAAATTGGTTGCTGTTCTAGCCAGATGGATAATTAGCATTTTGAAGGTAGCATCAAAGTGATGGGTAACTGACCTAGCTATTGTTTTACGGATTTATCTTAATTGGCTATAGTCCAACAATTTTCTAATCCAACACTATAGCTACCATAGTAACATTACACTGCACTTGATAATTCTGCAACAGCAGAAACCCAATTCCAGGCTTTTATTATTTATTTGTATCCCATCTGTTGTTATTTTTACAAATAACTCAATTAACCTATCTAACAGATTTTCCTCCTGCTATTTTCTCCACAACAACCACCCTATGAGGCGGGCCAGACTGCGAGAGAGCGACTGGCCCAAAGTCAACTCTCATTGCAGGAGTGCTTCTGCTCCTCAGGATTCTTGAACAGCTAAAATATTACTGCAACGTTTTTGTAGGAAAGTTAGAAATAAATGCAATGGGTAAAAATCCTTGGGGACACTTTTAGTTTTCTCCTTCCCATTCAAACTACTAGTTTATCACTTTGTTCCAACAGACAGCTTTTTGTGTTGCGATAGAGCTGTTTCTATTTAATTTTTGTTTTGTTTTAGAATAAAGAAACATCAGTTGCTTTTTATGGTTTTTTCCCCCCATTCCAGTGACTGTGGGGAAGTTTTAGACTATTATAACTAAAAGAGATACTTTGGTCTAGAGGTGAAGGCGCCAGGCCTTCACCTCTAGTAGGTGAAAGTAAGAGACTGTAAGTTCAAATCCCCTCTTAGCCATGGAAGCCAGCTGGGTGACTTTGGGCCAGTCTTTCTCTCTCACCTCCCAGGGTGGTGGTTGTAGGGAAAATAGGAGTAGGAAGGTATTTGGATATGTTTGCCACCTTGACCCAAAGGTTCTTTTTCAAAAAGCAACTGGACTTTCTGGCTTTTCTTTGAAAACATTTCACTTCTCATCCAAGAAGCTCCTTCAGCTCTGAAGAGATGATGGGGAATGGATGGATTTATACTCCCTGAGTGGTGCAAATCAGCTGATCCTGAGGACACAGATAAATCTCCAGGCGACCTTAATGACTCACAAAAGAATGCAAATGACCAGCTGTTTGCAAGGAGTATAAATCCTTCCATTCCCCACCATCCTGTCAGAGTTGAAGAAGCTTTTTGGATGAGAAGTGAAATGTCTTCAAAGAATAACCAGAAAGTCCAGTTGCCTCTTGAAAAAGGCACCTTTGGGATAACTATGACCTGGGTGACTGAGAGTCTCCATAGACGTTTGTCACTTTGAGTTATTCGTGAAAATAATGAAGATGGGATATAAATAAATGAATAAAGGAAATATTGCTCAGTTAGGATAGGAGATAATCTTAAAGGATTATCATTTTTCTAAAATGATTAATAATTTTTTTAGCATTTTTGTACTGTATATTTTTCCTTTGTCTGAACTTTGCATTACACATTTATGGTAAGGAACCAAGAACTTTTACACTTGGCTGTTTTCTCATAACCTGTACTAAGCCAACTGCTTGTAAACTATGGTTCATGGCATGGGTGGATAATCGTTCTGTTACCAAAGGAATCAATGTTGTTATTGCCATTGTTATTGCTATTATTTTTGCTATGCTTATTATTACTATTCCTGTGGCATCTACTGAGGGCCACCCAGAGCAGGAGTGTGTTGTTGGGTGTGTAGGTGTGTCAGGAGCAGGCGTTTCCTTCTCATTTTAGTTCTTGTGAGATGAGGATTAAATGTTTTGAATGGGTAAATGTATCCAAAATTTAAAACATAGACTTTTTTCTTTTTTTTTTTTATTGAAAAATTTTTTTAATAAAATTTTTACATACATTTTCTCCCCCCTCCCCCACCACCCCCCGGACTTCCCAGAGCAAATACAAGTACATGATAAAATACAGCTCAAATTCTCTAAGTTAAACTCCATTTCACACTTATCATAATCCTAATCATTAAACAAGTAAATTAAAGGAAAGCAAGTCTTCTTTTCTTCTCATTCCATCTAATTCGACAAAATCAATCTCCATGTCTCCATTTATAGTTACAGCAGTTAATAAAACAATTAAATATTACGTAATCACAACTATCATTACTCAGTATAACTAATTAATACTTAGCAAATTATTAAGTCTACACAATCTAACAAAATATTTTGTAACTTCTTTCATTTAAAACAGAAAAAGAAAACCCAACAACAAAGAAAAATAAAAAACCCTCAGTCAAACCCCCCCCCCCAAATTTAAAATAGAATACTATATAAAATCTTCCGTCCTCCATTTTTAAACCATCAAGGTCCATTTATAGTTAAAACACTTAAAACAATAATAATAAAGTTTTTAGTCAAAAAAGGAGTATAACAATCAAACCTCTTATAAATTTATCAATACAGATAAAACATCATTTAATAACTATATCAAACATTTTAATTCTTCATACTAGATTAAACCAGTTGCTAATCTTCTTGTCTTCACATCTTCCAACAGCATATAGAATATCTTCATCATTTGCGTCTACCCACCTAAATAGTAATTTGCTTCTTTATAAAACCCCCCCCCCCGAGTGACTTTATAATTATAATTGTAGTAATATCCATCAAATCCAGTCAAAACTAGATTAGTAGATCCATCAAGCGTATTAAGGAAACCACCAGATCAACTGCAATTGCTCTAGATCCATAGTCCTTTTGCCTTATATTTATTACCATCAAACAGAAAGCTCCGATTTAGTATATTCAATGAGACTTCTACGTTTACAGTTAAATCCAGATTTATCACAGTCCTTAATAAAATGTTGCAATTCCTTCAAGTCAGGGCATATTTCACAACCCAACACACCAGCATTGCTGTGATCTGTTTATTCTTCTCAAAATATTCCAATACAACTATAAATTGCCTCCTCATCGTCCATCACTTGGTTAACTGGCATTGAATTGCTGTGTAGTATTTTTTTTTTCTTCCCCCCCAAAAGTTCAAAGTCTTTAAACATTTAAACAATGCTTTTTAAGGACCATCATCTCGTCAAGCAGGGTTATTTTCCATTTCTCCAGGCTTTCTTCTTTTCCTTTTTACGAACTTTCTTCTTAACTTTGATCCCTCTGCCTTTTTTAACTCCAGCAGGGATTTGCGGTTTTTGGGATTGGATATTATAAACTTTTTGCAGAAATATGGGTTCTTCTGAAAACAAGTCATCAGCTTGCAGAGCTTCTTGCTCCTGCTCAACCTTCAACTTTCTCTCTTCTGTAAAATCTGCTATAGTCTTTTGTTGTTTTTTTTCCTTTCCCAGCTCTTGACTCAATCCCCCACTGCTTGATTGTGACTCAGTATTTCCATGTATTTCATTGTTTCCAGCTTGAGAAGCTTGAAATATAGTATCAATTCTTTTCAATAAAGCAGAAGTAATTGAACTCAAAGCTTCCTCAAATTCAGACCATTGAGAGTTAAATAACCCTCCTTTCCTTTCTTTGTTTTTGAGAAGCCCAGCCATCCTGCCCCCCTTCTTCCTTCCCCTCCAGAAGGACGGGGAAAAAGAAAAGAAAAGAAAAAAAAGAATTTCAAGAAGAAAAAAGAAAAAAAAGACTTTTTAATTTATATTGCTGCTTGAGTTATTATTATTACATCCTTTCTTATTCCATCCACTTTTCAAAAAGGAGTTTTACGTTTCAAACAGGGGCTTATCAATAATTATTTTTAACTTTCACTTCTTCACGCCCTGTTGAAACTCAAACGCCATCTTGCTTTCACTTTCCACTTAAAAGAAATCTTTTAAGAAAGTAAGTCCCTGGAGTTAGAAAAAGAGAAAAAAAAATACTTGCTGTTTCCTTCGTGCAACTTGTGCTCTGCCAACTTGATTCAAAGATATTTGTTTAAAGTTGTTTAATGGGGTGGCCGCGGCATCTAGTTCTGACAGGGAAAGACTTCCCAGTCAGAGGCATCCCAGGTCCGGAGCTTTTGACAGGCTTCACGGGGAGCTCTCATCTTCGAGCACCAGATTATTAGGTAAATCTGGTGCCCTCAGGGAGCTCTACCCCACCCGTCTGCTCTCCTTCCCCCCTTCTTCCTGGGGGGAAGGATTCCAAACCGCAAGACAGCCGATTTTCGCTGTTCTTGCGGTTCTACGGAATCTGGGGCTGGCGCTTCAAAAGAAGCGTCTGGCGATGCCGCTGGCTCAACCGGAAGTCCTTAACATAGACTTTTTTCATTCAGTCATTGCAAATCAGTAGAAAAGTTGGCCACCTTCGTTTGGAGTAACAAGACACAGGAGGGAGTATAGAAAAGGTTGCAAAGATTGCTCCAGATCTATTTCCTTTAAAAATAGCTAGCAAACTTCTTGTACAAAGGTTTATTCTTTTAGACTACTCTTTCATTCATCTGATCTATTGCTTGAGCCTATAGGGATTGGTGTAGTCCCATGTGTCTGGCTTCAATCCAGATGCACTGAAACTGCGTATCCGCATCCCACAGGCATCTGCAGGCATCTTAAGGATGGCAATTGAATGTTCCACATTTACATACAAAGTGTTAAAAGCTTTATTGATTGAAACAGTGCTAATTTCCCCCTGCTGTACTGCAGTAACTTTCAGAAGAGCTCACTAGATTTTGTGGCTTGGTTCCATCATTATTCATCCTGGAGAAGGCCTATCTACTGAGTCACTGGGGGCTGACATTGACTTGACAGCACATTGTCACTCGCCACCCTCTTGTATAAGCCACAGGAGCTGAATATACAGATAGCCTCCAGATGAAAGCAAACAATTACATGTTGGCCTCCTGCACCGATGCAAAACATAGGAGAAGCTATTTGCTACCTCCTTCCAATGCCTGACAAAGTGGCATTGTTGGTTAGTGGCTGTCTTTGACCTTGGGAAATATGCAAATCACAAAGCAAAACCCAGCAGGCCTGTCAAGGTTGATTAACCCCCAGCGGGCTGATCCTCAAAGACAACTGACTCATCCAGCTTCCCTCTGTAAGCCTCTGCAGCTGATCACCTCCCAAAAGCATTGATCACATAGCTGTGGGAAATAGAGATGCAAACAGAGATATTCCCCTCACCACTTATTTTCCCCATCATAAAATCCACCACCACCACTCAATAGACATGCCAACCACCTTTAGAATGACCTAATTGAGCTTCTTTGTTTGGACTCACCCCCCCTAATCTTGATTTCCTTAGCCAGCATCTTAATTGTCCTTAAATGTTTGCTTACATTTTCACTGCTGCAAACATGGAAGATTTTCCCATCCTGACACAGATGTGTGAAGAAACTGATGGGTGGGACATATGTGGGGTTTATGTGGTTCCAGATTCAATAATCTCACATCAGCAAATATTGAGGGGTTTCGGATATTAGTCTGGGGGTGGGGATGAGGAATAGTAAAATAAAGTATCTGAATTCCTGGGGGTCACATATTGTACGCTTTTGGGGATAGGCTATTAGTTACATTATAATATTTCTCACCACTGTCATGCTTCCTAGGAAGAGTTCAACAAAATCCACTTTTCTTCTTTATTAGATATAAATAACTTACTTATACCTAAATAATCAGGAATAAATTAACTTTACCATGCTTCAATCTTAATGTGCTGCACAAACCGGAGATTCTCCATCTGTAGTTCTGAATGTAGTTATAGGTTCCCAGATGCAGTTGGAGGGCAATTTGAGGCTTCTCCTGGACTTGAGGTTGCATCCTTCCACAGACCATATCACTTTACACATGGACTACTGCAATGCATTGTATATGGGACTGCCCTGGAAGCTACAACTGGTCCAGAACACAGTGGCACAAACAGCTATGAGTGTGCCTTGGTATGCCCAGGTAACACCTCTGCTATGCAAGTTGTATTGGTTACCAATGAGTTTCTGAGTGCAATTCAAATTTCTGGGTGTCAGTTACAAAGCTCTTTGTTGAATAGGACCTGTTTATTTGAGGGACTGTATTTTTCCTTTAATTTCTGTCCATTCTGTAAGATATTTTTTCTTTCTTTTTTTAATCAGAAAAGAAAAGCAGCCAAAGACAGGCTAGGAAATATTTTCTCTGTTGAAGTGAGTAGCATTTCTGCCATCGATTCAAACAGCCCCAACCCTGTTGTCCTAAACCAGCTTTGAAGAGCTGCCTTTTCCCCCAGTCTCTGGAATAGGTTGGGGTATGTCCGTTGGGATTGTCCCAGTTGCAACTGGCTCCTTTCCCCTTAAATTCATCCACATATAGATCGATGTATGAGAAATGTCAGACTACTCTAGATCCGGGAAAGAAAATGTGCCATTTCTGTCTGTCCAGGAAAATACATTCAGATTCACTTTCTTTTTTTCTCCAGTCTCTTCAATCTTCTCGCTGTTTCCCTTCCCTTCCCCTCTTTCTCCCCTGTGCAATTCTGTCTCTTTTGTGAATTTATCATTTCAGACAGGTTGACCTCAATGTCAAGGTTTTTTTTTAAACCCCCCCCCTCCACCAAGATGCCTAACTAGCTTTTTCTCAAATTCTTGTGAGCATCATTTTCACTGGAACGTACCCGGCTGAAGCAGGGGATTGATCCTAATCATAAACTGTATATTAACCATCAGATATTTTTGATTGCTCAAAATGGGGAGGCTGGAAGTCTGTTTTCGTCACCTTGCATTTCCAAAATTGAACTATAGCTCTGGGAGGGGAAAATATGCTTTCCATATGTTGCATGTGCAATAAACAGTGCAAATAACAGGGAACTTTATTCCCCCATGGAAGGAAAGAGAGGATGGGGAGACAACGAACTTAGTTGCTAAACACTGGCAGGAAATATACAACTACAAGAAAATGAAGCTGGGAGAAATCCATAGCAGAATCGTCTCATGAGGCAGGTGGCCCCATGTACTTTGTATTGTATTTCCCATGACTAGGACAATGTTGTGAGGGGGCAGAGAAGACCATGTGTAGGACTGTCCTAAGGTGAATTCTCTGTGGAAACCATCATAGCAGGTAACAAAATCCAGTGTGGGGATGTGTAAAAGGTGAGGAAAGACTTTGTTGTGCTTCATTGTAGGATCCATTGAAAGGTCCTACAATGGTAGTTGATAGTAATTTTCCAAATGCAATAGTAGTTTAACCTTCAGTATCGGTGACACCATCCAACACACTCAGTTTGTGAATTTTAGTAGGAAATAGCTCTTTTTATTATTATTATTGTATAATTTTCTTGGTTATGTGTAAAATTTCTATATTCATACTAACAGTATACTGTCTGGGTACAATCTCTACAGTCTCTGTTGAATACAGATAGTGCATCTTATACTCACAATAGTTGTGACTATTATTCTCAAAACCTATTCATGTTCATCTTCACTTATCCTTGTTGAGAATTTTGTGCTATTTGATTAGGCCTCCTGTTCGATTTTATCTATAATCCATTAATAATAATATCAAACATTATAAACATCAAGTAAACATCACGTTTGTAACCATTAACCTCCAAATAGTCTTAGGGTTTACTTAATTATTCAGTATTCATTATTCAGTTAAACAAATGACTTAATCTTTGGTTACATATCCAGATTTCTAACTTCTACTATTAGTAGGAAATAGCTCTTTGATGGCCAACTTTTAGGACCTAAAATAGTCTCTCCTCCAATTTTTGGGCTTTAAAAAGACATCCTTTCAAATAAAATCCATTATGTTAGGAAGTAATTGTGGGGCAGGGATGGGCTAAGTTATCAGACTGGGGAAACATAGATGGGGTCTGTTTGAATGCTCATCTACAGATTTAAAAAAAAGGGGGGGGCTTTTTTCATCTACAGGTAGTCCTCGATCTATGACCACAATTGAGCCCAAAATTTATGTTGCTAAGTGAGTCAGTTAAGTGATTTTGACCCATTTTACAACTTTCCTGACCACAATTGTTAAACGAATCACTGCAATTGTTAAATTAGTAACATGCTTCATGCTATAAGATTTTCTCCCTCTGCACTACAGAATCACAAATATATCATTTATGTTCACTAAAGTAGATTTTTTTAAAGGTGTACTACAATAGAATTTCTACATTATTATTATTTTTAAGAAAAACATATATTTAAAATATCATAAAAAAGAAAAACATAATTTAGCTGAATAAAAGCTTTCAAGTTGTTTCCTTAACATTGGGCCACTGAGAGTGCCATCTCCCAGCACTCCCAATTTCTACCACTGAAATTCAGTGGTAAGTGGTTGAATTTCAAGTGTGATTTGGGGATTGCTTTTGGGGGTTTGCAAGGATTATAAGGACAGAGATGGAAACAGCTTGCTTCCCATTCACATAGTCACACACTGACCAACCTCCCACTGCATAATTTATGCCCTTCTCTACTTACAATGTTTTTGCATCAACAGATGGCCATCTCTAGTCCTCCAGAAGATCAGGAAGTTGGATTTTGGCTCTTGGCTCCTCAGAGATTCTCTTCTTGTTATAAAGGGAAAATCTAGATTTTTGCCATCCAGTATATTATTTCTCTGCTAATATACTTTAGGAGAACATAATATATATTTATTTATTGTATATATATTTAGATACATCCATTTAGCATGCAAAGTACTTTTATATATTTAGAGAAGAATGCTGTTGAGTTTAAGGAGGCCACCAAAAACATTCTTCCGTTGATGTTCAAGGAACTCTTCAGTATTTGAAACAACCATATTGTATCCTTTGGAATGGGAAATGGCCAAGCTCATTTGTCCAGAGGGTTGGTCCAGGCTCTGAATAACAAGTCAAGCAATGCATTCCAAAAAAAGATGGGGCCATGGATCCAGTTTGGATTTTAGTGGGGAAGATTTGATGTGAAATGAATCCATTTTGCCTCTTTGGCCCCATTCCAAGAAGACAGAAGGCAACATCCATTCTGGGAGGTCTGTTTAAGCTGCCAAAAGGATGCTGCCCCTCCCCCGCTTTCAACTCCTGCTATTCTGCATCACAAATTTTCCATTGGTTTTTCGGGCAAGAAAACTAGTATAGCTTTCACAGAGATAGCATTCATATGTTGTAGTTTTGGCTAACTGCAACATACGAACTGTGGCTTAATAAAAAAAAAGTGCAATTTAAAATAATGGCTTAGCAGGGAGCATGAATATAACCATTGCAACTGTTTGCATCTATTTGTAGCTGTATATAAATGATTGCTAGAAGCCTTGATTTCCAACTTAAGCAACCAGTACATTTTGGCACTCTTTGTTTTTCCTAATGCTTCAGGGTATCAGGTCAGCTGTTCTTATGCAAAAGCCTCCTCAAAACAGCTGTGTTTTTGTTTTTGTCCTTTTAATTCACATTTTTAAAATGTTCTTGTCTAGTTTTGTTTTGTCTTTTATTTTTTATTTAGATTTTGTATTATCTTTTAAATAAAATAAAAAATTAAAGAGAAAAACGGCTCAAGTTGCCAGCCTTAACTATTTCCAGGGAATATTCAGCTGGGCTCTATATGCTTCCACACTTCAGGAATACAGAGCGTCTCTTCACTTTTAAACACCCCACACTTTTATTTTTTCAGGCTTCCCTCTGGGTATGTGAGAAAAGCTGCCACTGCTTTAAGGGAATCCACTTTTTAAAGTTAATGGGAGTTAAAAATGGCCACAAAAGCTTTTTACAGGCTAGTCTAGGAGCCTGAAAAGAGCTCACCTGCTTTACAGAATAACAGAGAGGGGTGGGTGCGGGGTAGGGGCTAACCTCAAGCAAAGTGCATCCCATCACTTGGCCTTTTTGAAGAATTGTTTGTTTTTAGCCATTTAGTTGTGTCCAACTCTTGGCGACTTTATAGGCAAATGCTCTCCATCAGTAGTGGGTTGCAAATCCCGTTGCTACCAGTTTGCTCGTGCACGCGCACGACACTTCTGCACACGTGCAGAAGCATCTGGGTGGGTGGGCAGAGCCTCCTGCCGCCGCCGCTACCGCTTCGCCCGATCTGGGGAGAACTGGTAGCAACCCACTATTGCTCTCCACGCTATCCTGTCAAGCACAGCTTCTTTCAATTGTTATATGTTCAACTTTGGGTTAGATTTCATGTTACCAAGGCAAGTTCTTTGCTTGCCCCTTCTTCTTAGTTCCATTAGCCATTCCTAGCGTCATTGCCTTCTCCTATAAATTTGCATGCATAACTTGGCAAAGTAAATCAGACATAATCTCATGATTTTAGATTCTAGTGATGTGTCTGGTTTTATAAGATTTAACACCTCTCTGTTAGTTACTCTGGCTGTCCATGGTATTCCAGTAATTTATGCCAGCACCATAATTGAAAGGCATCAATTGTTCTTCGATCAGCCATTCTTAGCGTTCAAAACTCATATTTGTACATCATTATAGAGAAGACTATTGCTCTAACTAGCCTGCTTTTCATATTTATATCAGTATCTCTGATTTTCCATTGGAGTGTGGCCTAAGGTTATCCTGTATTATTATTTCAGAAGTAGAACTGCCATTGCGACCAATTTTGGATCCAAGGAAGATACATTCTTGAACTAATTCAGTTTCCTCCTTGTTGACATTAAATATCTCATGTCCATCTGCGGCTATTGTCATTATCTTTATTTTCCTGATGTTAAAACTCAATCCTACTTTTTTTCCTTTGTGAGATCTAAATTTCTCAGTTTGAATAAACAGGAGTTGTTTTCTTTACAGGAATAATTCTCATTTCTCTCACCTTTCATCCTTGATTTTCCAGATCATTTTTTCCAGGTCTTCCTTATTTTCAGCCAAGTGTGTTATATCATCTATCTACCTCAAATCATTTATAGTTCTTCCCCTAATCTTCACTTCAATTTCAGACAGTTTCAGATCTAATTTCTGCAGGATCATTCCACCATATAGGTTAAACAAAAAAGATGATAAAACACATCCCTGTCTAACCCCCTTACTGATCCTGAACCAGTCTGTGTTGCCATAAAACCTTCTCACTGTTGCCTCCTGATAAGTGTAGAGTGACTTAATGAGTCTGATCAGGTGGGTTTGGACACCAAGATCATGCAAAGCTGCCCATAGCTTATTGTATTCTACACAGTCAAATGTTTTTCTGTAATCGATAAAAACATATATTCTTTTGATATTTGATAATCCATCTAATATCGAGTGCCATTCCCTTTTCTAAAGCCAGCTTATACATTGGGTAACTTTTGATAGATGACATTCTGTAGCTGCGGTTTAATGATTTTTTAATGGAATTTTGCTTGCATGAGAAATCAGTGCAATCGTGTGATAGTTGGAGCAGTCTTTGGCACTTCCTTTCTTTACTAATGGGATAAAACCAGATCTTTTCCAATTCTGAGACCATTGACACATAGTCCATATCTCTTGACACAGGGCACTGATGATGTTAACTGGCACTGGTCTTAGTAATTCTGCAGGAATTTCATCAATACCTGGGGCTTTCCAGTTTGGCAATTTCTCCATGGCCCATTTTACTTCTCCTTTCAAGATGTTTAGTTCTTTATTTAATTGGGCTTTCAACGTTGTCATCTTGATGGCAAATCAAACTGCTACAGAATCCTTCTGTATATTCTTTCCATCTGTTCTTGATCTTCTGCTGGTCACTTAATACATTCCTGCTGCAGTTTTTAACAGTTCCAGTTGCCATGCTGAAAAGCTGGATCTCATCATTTTCATTACAGCAAACATGTCCTTAGTATGTCCCTTTCTATTAGCTTCTTCCAAATGTTGACACTGCTTCTCTCACTGCCTATTTTTGCCTTTCCTGGTTTCATGTTGGAAAGTTGCATTCAGCTTTTTAACTTCATCGTTATTACCTTTGGTTTTGGCCACCCATTGCTGATCAGCTATTTTGATGATGTCATCAGATAGCCACTTGTTTGTTCTCTTTGCTTTTTGGCATGACACATACTTTCCAGCAATTTCCATGATGTTATCTTGGATCTCTTGCCACTGGTCATTTGGATCTTTCCCTTCTAAATTCATGAATGGATAAATAAAGATGAATCATATTTGAAGAATTGGGGAGTGACTGTTTACAAATCTAGGATTCAGTTCACTCTAATAGGCTTTTCACTAGCCTCCCTAAGCCAGAAATGAACTACCCTTGAGCATTTTTATGTCTTTCTTCAAGAGGCTTAAATTGGTGAGAAGTCAAATGGATACAATTACCAGTTTGTGTCTCCACTGTAGCCTGTAATTAACTGTAGCTTGACATAACATGGCATTAGCCACCTTTTGCTCCACTTCTTGATGAGATGAATCGACACTTGCAAGAGGCATGGAAGAACTAACATGCTAGTGGCAGGCAGCAAGCTGGGGGAGGAAGCCAATATAAAGGTAGAAGAAAAAGAAGGAGCGCAATCATCAGATCTGTAAAATCTGATGATTTTACAATCACTAGTATCTATAACAAGGGCATGTAGTCTTTGGCCTCAATATAGACCAGGGGTCTCCAACCTTGGCAACTTTAATAGTGGACTTCAACTCCCAGAGGAACTCTGGGAGTTGAAGTCCACAAGTTTTAAAGTGGGTAGGGTAGAACCCTACAGCAACATCTGGAAAGCCACAATCTCTGCATCATATTGACAAGATGTGTCTAACAACACTGCACTTCCCTACAGATAGTTACCACTTACAACTCGTTCTTACAATTAACGTCAGTGGCATCTTGGAAAAGAAAGCTGTATTTAAACCGTGTAATCGAAGTGGTCAGACATTCTCTCTCTTTCATGGGAGAACCCTTTTGCAAAAGCTTGAAAATATATATATATAAATATATATGTGTATGTATGTAGGTCTTTGGTTATTCGGGTTTTCTCCTGCGTAAAATTGGAAGTGTCTTGGCAACGTTTCGACGAAATCTCATTCGTCATCTTCAGGCTGGTGTTCTCGGCTTCGTGCTCCTGGAAGCACGAACACCCATGGAAACCTCAGAAAACAAATATATATACATATATATATATATATATATATATATATATATATATATATATATATACATACATACATATAAATAAATAAATAAATATATGTAATCTGTTTTTTACTTGTTCATGGTCTCTGTTTCACTTGTATAAGGTGTGCTGTTTTTCAGCATTTCACAAAAGCATACTGTAACCAACTTTGCCTCACCTTAGAAGGACAGAGAGAGTGATGTTTTTAATGGGCTTCTCTTTAATAGGCTTCAGGCTTGCCAATTAATTACCAGTCAGCCAAGCAGCTGCTGAAGAGCAGCCTTTATTACCTCTTCCCCAGTGCTGGGTTAATCTCTTTCAAGTGAGCAGCTACATTATCCAAGCCAGTGGCTTCGTTCTCATTCTCGCATCAATGGGTAATTAAATCTCGGGCTGCAGGGCGCCAGCTGATCACCTTGCCCTCTCAGTAACTCTTGCTAACCCTGCTGTTGGTGTGGTTGGGGGAAGTGAGTGCCCTTCAACCCATTGGATTGGAATTGCTAACAGCTTCCTCAGGAAGACACAGCCAGTGCTAGAAAGAGGCTGAAGGGTTAAACAAATGAAACCATAATAAAAAAACATGTTCCACTGGCTATCATTTTGTAAGCAAGCAGGTATTTGTTAAGTGCCTTTTCTCATGATTTATTTCATGTACCTCTCTCCCTCGGTAAGTGTGGACTCCCAATGACTACCTGGCTGAGGCCCTGCAACTTTCTTGGTGAGGTTTTTCAGAAGTGGCTTGCCCTTGCCTCCTTCCTAGGGCTAAGATAGAGTGACCAGCTCTACAAGGATACTGAACTGGCTTTGTGTCTAAGGCTTTGTGTCTCAGTCTCTTGGTTTCTAGTCTAGCTGTTTAACCACTACATCAAACTGGCTCTCATTTTGGCCTAATTTTTACATAAGGCACAATCTAAAGAGCTTGTATCTTACAATAGGATTTTATATATAGTGCTAAGGAGCTTAATTAACTGTGGTTGGTTGGGTAAACCTCAATTGGCTGAATTTGTACCATAGATTAAGCTATAAATCAGTTTCCAACCTACAGTAATTGGATTTGCCTAATGCACAGCTAAACCCAAACTAAACGATATAATGGCTTAAAGTGATGATTACTCGATCAATATAAGAAGGGATTGTGAAAAGAAGCAATGCTGATTATGAAAACCTTCACACAGTTCCATAATTAGTATATAAATGATGAAGGACAGTTCATCATTAAATGACTTCCTCCAAAAACACTGACTGGATCCATATACCATGTTAAGTCTTAATATGATTGGCTTGGCTAGGTGTGACATGTGAACCTACCATCGCAATATAGAGTTGTATGAACCAAATCAGAGCTTGAGTATAAAAAATATTTTTAGAAGGGGAAAAAGAACACATAACTGGTCATGTAATGCATGAACCAAGTATGAAATTTGGAAAAACCTCCTCCGTCCAATCAAGTTTCTCCTAGACGTAAACATTCTCCAATTTAGCACCGTAATAAACAAATGCATTAATACTTTTAACCTTGAGAATATTGACAACTTCCAAGAAACTTGGAAAAAAAATCAGGTCTCTGCCTTTTCAAAAGTTAAGGCAAGATGAAGAATGCCTATACATTTCGGAACTATCTGCAAATTCATGCAAAGGTATGTCAGCATAAACTTAATTAAGTAGTAAGCAATTTGCTTATGAATGCTCTATATTTATAGAACAATATGTGCCACATAATGATGGTGTTAATTTGTGAGGGTTTTTCCCCTCAATCCTTATTCAAGGGCTAATAGTCTTCTACAAGAGCCACACTGAAATATTTTTTTAAAACCCTTTTCTGAATTACATTCACATTTATTTGTTGCCAGAGTGCTATAAAGTTGGTCATTTTTGACTTATTTATGTGGGACCGCTCTGGATTTTGTAGTATTTGTACACAGGATAATCCTATTTGGATCATCTGAACATATGGGTGCTTACACCACTAGTGATGTTTCTTCTTTATATTTACAATGATAATTTTTTTTGCAATAAGAACACTAGATCTTTAGGGGTATAATGCTAGTAGAGATATTACTGGAAGACTGTACCCAATAACAACCTAAAATATGCTCAACATCTCTTTCTGTGGATATATATATGAAATCTGGGTATTTTTCAGGAAATAAATGCTACTTTGAGGAAAGATTTTTATGCCACTTTCAAACTTGTTTATGTGTGGTAAAAATAAAGACATCCTCAAGCAGAACTCAACTCCCAATCAGCAAGAATATTAAAATCTTTCATATTTGCCCCTTTTTTCCAGAATGTTTATTTGCAGCCCAGACTATGTGTCTGGTTTTTATTTTTTTTTTTAAATAATCTCCCTTCTAATGGCTTGACTAAGCCCATCTGTTACTGGTGTGCTAATAAGGCGTAAATTGAAAATTTCTTGGAAATCACCTTGGATCAGAACAAATCATATCCTATGTGTGAATGGATGGTACCAAAGTTCCTTGTGATTGACTAACATGTAGTTTGTAGCTGTCTTATTTTTTTAAAATGGCGACCAATATTGGTAAATCCTTAGCAATGTAAATGTTTGATTGCTGGAAAAAAAGTGGATTTGAGATGGTGCTTTTTGAATAGAAAATGACACTGAAAACAATGTAGATTGCATCCTTTAGGGAACATCTTTATGCAGTTTCTTTTGGAAGCTCTGCCAGTTACTGCATCGCATATGTAGCTACAACTACAATATCTTGGTTTGTATTAGAATCAAACCGTATTACCGGTATTTTGTTCAAAGCAAGGAAGCCGCTCTGATAGCATCTTTAAAAGAAACATGGAAGGGCTATGAATTAGGCTACCAAATCTGGACTTCAAATTTCTCGACAAGCTCCAGCTACAGAAAATCCTTCCTCTCCGCTATCATGAACAGAAAGATGTAAACTGGCTGGCTTTGGAATTCTGGGAGTTGAAGTCAACACATCTTAAAGTTGCCAAATTTGAAAAACACCGGTGTAATTAATAGTTGCTCTGCCTGTTTTAATATCTTCAATAGTACACATTAGGCTTATGAGCTTGTTGAATCATCTTTTGGATTAAATCAGTTCACCAAGTTTCAAAGCATCCAAATGATGGCCTGAAGATCCTTTCCCATTATTATTTTGCTCCTTCAAATAGGTAGAAGTTTACGATCCTTCCTGGAAAAAAAAATTATTTCATTTTATGATTGAACGGCTTGTTATGAGACGATTAGTTCAAAGAGGTGAAAGAACCATTAAACCAATCAAACTGCAGTTCGATTCTTTATTAAAAGGACCCGATGTGCCAGTTCAATGCTTTGTAAACCAGGCTTGGAAAACAATGTGCAAATAAAGGCATGGGGTGAGGTGGAGGGAATATGATGAAGACAGTTATAGCCAAGGAAAGAAGATAACCCAACAAAAGTGGAATGGTCACCCTTTTTTCTCTTTCCCCCTTTCCCCAATTATTCCTGGACTTTTTGCTCTGGCCCAAAACTCTATTAGAAAAAAAATATGGCCGCTGCAGGGACTCAATAGGCACTCTGTGTGTGTCTGTGTGTTTGTGTGTTTGCGTGTGTATGTGTGTGTGTGTATATATATATACTCTATTAGATGCTTAGAAACAAAAATAACTTTTATCTGACCCTTCCGCTAAAATATTTTTTTAAAAAAAGCAAAAAAAAGGGAGAACTGTAACTTTCAATATATTTTGCCCCTCATTCAGTTCCACACCCTTTCCTTATTCTAATATTTATGGGCTGTGAATAATTTATTTTTAAAAATCCCTTAAAAGAATATGGGGAGAAACTTTCCACTTCCATGGACCTGTAAAAGAGGTTTTACTTTTGAAACCAGAGGGGCAATCACTGCAATGAAGCCAAAGAACAACTCCCCAGAATGATCCAATACAAAAGGGAGCTGTGCAGGATTGACTTTAGCACATCTGCATCTCATACCCGATACAGCCCCTGTCTGCATTTTGCTCCTTCAAATTGCATTTGATTTGGACCAGGGTTTCTCCCTTTCCTTCTTTCCTCCTTGCCCAGTGAAGTGAATGGGGGGGAAAAGGATCTGAGAAGACATGAGGGGGTGGAGACACCATCCAACCATGTGGGGGGTAGATGTCTTGAGGCTTGGTTGGATGCAGATGCATACTTCTCCCACAATATGAGAGGAAGACTACTTTCAGTAGAGGAGATACACCAAGAGCACTGATTACCCGGTGACAATATCACAGTTCCTCTGAATGCTGCAAGTTTTTCTCCAACCGTTCTCAAATGCACTCTCTCCCATCATCACACAAAATGCACAGAAAGAAAACGATACAGTACAGAGTCTAGTCAGCACCGTTGAGCTCAGCTAAATTCTGCATAGCCTCTGGCTGTGAATGGAAGAAGGTGTCCCGAGTGTGGTTGCTGCTCCTCCCACTTAACCCCCTCTGGTTCATTCAAAGGTAGGCATCAGTCTGGGAAGCCTTTCAAAGTTGTTCCGGCTCCCTACAACTGCTGCCGTGGCATGGTGTGGCCGTGGCTGTGGCCGTGGTGAGTCTCTGCAGTCTCCGTTTCTTATTGGCCAGTTGCTTAGCCACCAGGAGCGTATTCACACTGACAAGTCCTTTGAGCTTCACCCTTGCATCTAGCATATAGAGCATTGACTGTAGCAATTCAACTGGCTCCTATTTACAGCTCGCAGAGCCCTAACCCGTTCCCCTCCGAGGAAAGCTTTGGTTGGAGAACAAAACAAACAAACAAATCAAACCCCGATAAACTATTCTGAGAAACATCAACTTACATTTTTTTTCTCTGTCTAGAAAACTGATCTGCAGGGAGGTGTGACTATAATACCAAATGTCCTCTTAGCTTCGAGGCTCCCAGTTTTACCCTGTTGCCTTCCACCCTTCTTTCAACAATAGGCCTGAAAAACAAGCTTATCTCCTATTTTGCTCCAGATGTTCATCTGCGGACAGATGAATTCCTTTGAGGAGCACTGTGCAATATTAGAAACAGGAGCCGTCAGTGAATTCAAACTCGGTTATGCCTGATTGTCTCCAACAACTTCTCATTACTTCTGAAAAAGTAACACTCCTGGACCCAAAAGTCATGGTTATTATTAAATCCATCCTTTTTTGTTGTTACCCCTTTTTTTTCTTCTTCTTCTTCTTCTTCTTTCTTTTAGACACATCAAACAAAGGAAGAAAACCCAGCAATAGGGGCTCTGGACCCCGGGGCAAGGCTACTGGGTGGTCGATAAAGAGTGCTCTGCTGACTAGGTGGATTGACTGGAGTTTGTGGGGTTGGAGTCCTACTGGGTTTGGGTCGGAAGAGGCTGCCTTGTTGGGTACTGGTGCTGTTGGACAAAGGGCAATGGTCAGGATCCCCAGAGTCACTTTCTGTATAACTGTAGGCCTGTGCCCGGGAGATGCCCTTCTGCTGGCGCCTCCATGAGTTGTAATAAGTTGGGTCACTGATGTAATGGTTGACAAAAGAATGGGCTTTCTGATGGTTCTGATCCACTTCGTACTCACTGTCGCTTCCCTGTGGAGAGAGAGATGTAAAAAATCGGTTAGAGCAAGGGTGTCAAACCTCATCGCATCGCGGGCCGTACTGTGATGTATCGGGATTGTTTTTGCCCTTGTGGAGCTGGGGTGGGCGTGGCCTGCGCAGGCTGTATCCAGCTCGCGGGCTACATGTTTGACATCCCTGGGTTAGAGGAGAGAGAAGCTAATCACCTTCTGGGTAGCCACCAAAGAAAGAAAATAAATTACTGAGCTAGGGCCTGCCTCTGCCCTTCAGGCAGAACAAATTCACCCTTGGTAGGATGTCAAATGACCCCACCACAGGATAAAGGCAATACGAAACTCTTTCTCACACATCAATCAGTTTGTGAACTCAGATAAATTGTGTGAAATTTCTCTAGATATTTTTTAAAAAAGCAAACTGGGAAGTAATCACACAGAGAATACTTTTCCACAGTATTATGCTATCTATGGATTTTTTTTTCCTAGACAAAAATGCAGTACACACTACACTATATCACTGTAACTTTGTTTGGCCTTTTATACTTTTCTGTTACCTTGTCTATAATTGGCTTTTATACTTTTCTATAATTGTATTCTTTGATTTTTAGCTATCTTGGGAATATTTTATATCAAATACATACTATTAAATTTATTTTTTTAAAGTATATTTATAGTTATAGATGGGCTGTGGGTTAGTTTGGAAGGAACAGTCTACTTTTCATTATTACAATGGAAATCCCTTCATTCTTTCAGGAGCTTACATCATACTTACATCTTTCGTTTAAAGAACCCCGTGAGGCAGGTTAGACTGAGAGTGACTGGCCCAAAGACACCTAGTAGGTTTCCATAACTGAGTAGAATCTGGATCTCCCTGCTCCTAATCCAACCCTCTTGCCCTACAATGCACTTTTAACATTGAACATTGCATAAAACTGTGCAATAATTTGGCTATTAAAATGGTAATTTGGGAGGCTGTGCTCTAGTGTGCTGCAGCTGCCAAAACACACACACACACACACACACACACAAAACAGCCAACACAGTCCTAGGCTGCATCAAGAGAAGGCTAGGATCAAGGTCATGTGAAGTATTAACAACACTTTGAGGCCTTGATAAGACCACACTTGGAATACTGCATCCAGTTTTGGTCACCACACTATAACAAATGTTGAGACTAGTCTAGAAAGTGCAGAGAAGAGCAACAAAGATAAGCTAAAACTGAAGGCTTTAGCTGAAGATAAGCTTAGACTGAAGGCTAAAATAAATGAAGAATGGTTGAAGGAATTGAGTATCTCTAATTTAATGAAAAGAAGGACTGGGGGTGACATCATAGCAATGTTCCATTTTGCCCATATCCCCCAAAGTGCTATCACAAAGATGAGAAGGGGGGGGGGGGTTGTCAATCTATTTTCCAAAGTACCTGAGAGCAGGACAAGAAGTAACATATGAAAACTTATCAAAGAGCGATCCAACCCAGAACTAAGAATAAATTTCCTCACAGTAAGAACTTTCTAGTATTAAAAGTCATCTGCTGGTAACTGAATATTTATTCTCCGAGAACATCTGTATTTTAAAGAATGTTATATAGAGGGGGAAAAAAGAAAAAAGAATTGGGCAGGGCAGGGCAAACTTGGCACATTTTCCTCCTTTCAACTCTGTCTCTGTTCTCGTTAATTGAATTCAGCTTCTCCGCTTGCAGAAGCACAATAGAGATCTTTCATGAGAATCCCCCCATTCCCCCCCCCCCCCCCCGCCCAGCTAGGGAATAGATCAAATCGCAGGTTTCAGCTTGCTTAGCGCTCCAAGAGTTTTTCAACGGTGGTACTCATTTGCACTAATTTCATCGGTGAGAAGGAAGTGGGAGACAAGAGGGTCTTGACATGCAGGTGATTGAGAAAAGTGAAACCAAGGTGATCAGCAGAGAGAGAAAGAAAGACACTGTGTGTTTTCCCCCCACCCCCCATGTCTAAAACACAGAGATGGGAAGGGAAATGTGCAGGCCCCTTATTTCAGAGATACACGAAGCTAAGCAGCAATGGCCGGGACGATGAAGTAATACAAAAGGAACTTCCAGATCATACTGTAAACGAGCCTTTGATTATAAATTGGCATGTTCGCCTCGTAAATCAGTCATTAAGCCATTTAAGTGTGGCATCTTAATGCTCTCGCTCTATCACGTGTTTTTATATATTCTTGTTTTAGAAAAAGAAGGTAGTCATGACATTTCACAGAAAATGTCCAGTGTCCAGTCATGTTGCTTTATATGTTGATGGCCAGTTATGTCTTATTAAAAGAAAGGAAGTGCATACGATAATTTCAAATACAGGGGCGGCATTAGAGCAACCGTCATTTAAAAAGTGGTGCAATGTATTCCTTTATAACAGAACAGACTGTGGTCAGATGACTTGTGTACCTGTATTAATCTGTTAACCTGTGCTTATAGTTCTTGGATGTGACTCTTCAATAGAGAGCTGTCTGCTTCAAACACGGAACTGTCTGGCCACACTAATTGTAGAAGACTTGTCATGCAAGTCTGCAGCCCACAATCTCAGGGGCTTTGTGATCCTCTCTCTACTCCTTTAAAAGCAATGGCATGTGCTTCACCCCACATTTACTACACTACATTTTATAGATTACCTTGGGGCCGCATCAGGTAGTCCTCGATTTATGACCGATTGCTTAGCGACTGTTTGAAGTTACAAATAGACCTTCCAGAGGGTACTTATAACCAGTGGTGGGTTTCAAATAATTTAACAACTGGTTCTCTGCCCTAATGACCAGCTGGGTGGGCGTGGCTCGGTGGTCATGTGACCGTGTGGGTGTGGCCAACTCAGTGTCACTCACATTGATGGGTGCTTCGCCTTAGCTGTTACAATGTAATAAAGGTTAACCAGAGAGGCAGTTTCTGTAAGCAGGGCAATAAAGATTAGGCTAGAAACAACACCAGAATGTTTACTTTCTGCCTTCCTTACAGGATTATCCCTGTAAAGTGGGAAAAAACAAAATAAGATTTCTTTCAACAACCAGTTCTCCGAACTGCTTAGAAAGTTAACAACTGGTTCTACCGAATAGGTGCGAACTGGCTGAATCCCACCATTGCTTATAACCTGGATTCAAAGTGTCATCTGATTGCACTTTGAGCTTTTGGCAACCACACTGCATTTACATACATTTGCAGTATCCTGCAGTCACATGACCACATTTTAATGACGGTTTTGCCAATAAAGGCAATGTATTTTCAAGTTTCTGGCAAAATCAGCCATAGAGGTTCTATGGGTTCGCTTAACAACCACAGCATTGTCTTAAAGACCACAGCAGTCACTTAATGACTGCTACAATAAAGGTTGAAAGATCGGGTTGGTCACATGACCAATCTGATTTACGTTCCTCATAATTCCTGACTCTAATGGGTAGGCTCCATTACGCTTATAATTCTAGGACCACTTATATGGTCCTGTGTTTACAGCAAGGATCATGCTAAACCAGTACAACTGTGTTTTCTGCAGCATAAGTTGCCTCCAGGAAATCCTGTAGCACTTTGAAATGGCGTTTTCAGGTTCTTCCACAGATGCTCTCTGACATCATGGGGAGTTTGCTGAAGCCAAACCTAATCTAAAGAACAGAAATAGAAGTGTGCACAGCTCAGTGATCTGGATTTGAAAGGTGACTGAGAGCAGACAGGACACCAATACTAGCAAGTTCTTAAAGCAGCTGCATCTTCTCCTGGGCTCACATGCCACTCCCAAAGATTAGGAATTAATTTAAGAAGGGCTGACAGGTACAACAGACATGACTCCAAATCATCTTTTCCTCTTTAAATCCCTTTCACCGGATGCCCTAAAAGAAAATGCTACAATTTCAGTAAGATTTGAATTTAAGTAAGCTTATTCGATATGTACAAAGCTTGTTCCTGTTGACATGGTTAAGTCTGACATTCATTTCTGTCTTTGGGAGATAAGCGTTTCTGTAGACAGTAACTGTCTAAACTTAATTCATTAATGTATGAACATTTGCCAGCATGGTCACTAGAATCTTTGTACAGGATTAAGGGATTATTTTTCATGTAGAAAGTCCTTGATTTCAACCAGCAATTCTGGAAGCTTGCTGGAAGGGCATTCTTTTTGCCTGGGCTGGTGTTCCCACCTCCCCAACAACACTACAATTCAGACACTAATGACATATTCTGTTAATCTGTCTAAACTGGGGACCTGATGCGTTTATAAAAAGGTCCTCTGAATATTCCAGAGCTTTGCTGATAGCGCCAAGGATATTTAGTTGCGATATCCGGGAAGAATATGTGTGGAGAGATTTGCACCTAGATGTACTTCTGGCATGGGTATTTGGCTGTCATAGCAGTTCTCTCTGCTAATTGCCCTTGGGGGGGTGATGAGGGCTAGTTGAGGGCCAGGCCATTTGGCAAAGATTCTGTTCTTAAACAAAAAAGGACAAAGGAACCGTTTTGTTACAGCCTGGCAGGGTTGCCAACTCCTGTTAGCCTCCGAATTGCTATGCCTGTCGCCATTGGCAACAGTGCAAGGAAAAGAAAGGCCTGGCTGTAAGACGGCCTGTGTCCTAATCCTGAGTTCCTGAGACAGATGTCCCTCTACTCTTCCCTTAGTGGTACTCAGCTGCCTCCGCTGATCAGCATCCCTTTCCCCAGAAGGATGCATAGGAACATACATCAGCAACTCAAGGAACGTTTTAATCCTAGGATAAGTTATTTCCGTGTTTTAGTTTTTTAACACTACATACTTGCTGCAATGACACTGCATGCTTACTCTTTTAAACATCAGTCTGGACTCTTAAGGGGAAAGGCAGTACGTATGATTAAAATATTATAAAATTCGTATTCAGGACTGAAACAGGTATTGGTGTCCGATGACCCCTTCACCCAGGAATTAGGGACATGGGTGACTTCTTTCTCTGATTAGCCTCCTTTATACAGAATTGAGCTTGTGATTTTTAGAAAGACCTACTTAACAATAGCACTCTCAACTATGTCCCTGACAAGTAAATCAAGAGAGCATATGTACCTGGTATAGAGGACAACTGGAAATGAGCACTTTTTAAAAACACTCATTTGTTTATTTATTTTATTTATTTTATTAGTTCGATTTATATGCCGCCCTTCTCCGGAGACTCAGAGTGGCTTACAATGCATTAAGCAATAGCCTTCATACTTTTGTATATAACTGCTTAGTAGGGCTTTTTGGCCTCCTCTGAGCGGTGTTCTATTTTATACAAAGTCAGCTTACTGCCCCCACAAACCGGGTCCTCATTTTACCTACCTCGGAAGGATGGAAGACTGAGTCAACCTTGAGCCTGGTGAGAATTGAACTTGCAGTAATTGCAGGCAGCTGGCAGCTAAGTGCTATTTTAACAGCAGTTTAGTCCGCTGCGCCACCAAGGCTCTTCCCTGGAATGTTTCACAGCATTCCATTCCTTAAAATGAATCTAAATCTAACGTCTGGCTTGTTTTGGGCCTCGTCAATCTGTATTAAACAGCCCTGCTGGCACCCAGCTTTTTAGCATGTGCTGTGGTAAAAAACCATACAAAATAAACAGACATCTGTTTTACACTTGAGCATAACCAACCCTCAGAGTAAATCTACATGAGAGCTGTGAAATCTAGAGATAAGGAAATCTAGTATTTAAGCAGGGCTTCAGATGGGGAGAGAGAGAATGCGGAGTTAGAATCTAGTCTCAAAACTATACCAGCTCAGTTACTAGTTTTGAGGGGAACTGATTACAGAACAATAAGAACAACCACCAGAGTTACTTTGTGTGGGAAAGCTGGTGGAAATCACTTTTTCTAGCGAGTAAATTACCAGGTTTCTCTATTCAAACAATCCAATCTATTGAAAACTATTTTCTGGTCACAGATGACCAGGCTTCTTCTAGCAATAAACCTAGTAGAATCCTTCAGTTGGGACAAGCTCAGGGAAGTCAGTGAAGTGAAATACTTGTGTCCAATGTGATCCTCTGATTATATCATTTTGCCACAATTTAGCAGGGTTTTTTAAAAAATCACCTATGGCAAAAGTTTGTTTTGGGGGGGGGGGGTGCCTTTATACCCCTTGAGATCCCTGTAGGTTCATTTTAGAGTGCATGTACTCAGTCCATTTCAAATGGGTTTTTGTGACTCTCTGAGGTATTGCAGCCCAAAACGTCTCCCCTTCTAGCCTTAACTAGCATGGCTTACTTGTGAATCAGAGATTTCTGAAGGCTTCTCAGTAAGGCTGCTGCTCTCGGCTGGAATGAGGTCATTGTACTTGGTAACATCTTCATCCGAGTAGTGCAGTGAGCCTGGGCTGGGTCGTGGTGGGGACCTTGGGAGAGACAAAGAAACTCTGAGATGTCATTCAGAAGGAAACCTGTTTTAAATGGAAGAGCAAGGGGTCACTCCCAGATTTGTTTCTCCCCCACCCCCTTCTTCTCACGAGTCTTGGAAGCCTCTGGTACCTTGTATATATTCCATTCTTCCTGCAGAAGGAATTTTTTACTGACATGCGTCGATTGTTCAGTTCTAGAGCAGGGAAGCTGCTCTCATCCAGGCTGACCATCTCCCCATGGCTAAGTGCATTTGACTTGGAGTTGCTCCCTAAAATGGGGACAGGAGAAGGAAACAAGAACAGAAGCTGTTAGTATTTTGGAGTACCTTTTTTTTTAGAGCACAGAGATTTCTGCCAAGCTCTTTTCTCTTCTAAAGAACAAATTTCAGAAGTTTGTTCTAAACTTTCTGATTTTTTAATTGTGAGTCATCAGTGAAAAACAAGACCTAGCTCCCCTCTATAAGCTGCCATTTGATGCTTTATGCTGAGTGAGCGAAATAAATGTCCCTGTTAACACAACATAAAGCACCATTTCCTGACTTCAATCTCTTACATTGTTCATACATGCTTTGCACCCAGGACAACATTTGTACTATAATTTTAATATAATTCTTCTCATACTATTTCTTATCATTTACCTCTTCTTTATCTTACACAGGAATAATATAGGGTAAATTGGAATTTGCTAAATGAAATTAAGGATTTACTTCAAGTACTGCGAAATGGTTTTTTTAAGGAAATCAACATTAACTTCCTAATTAAGAACAAATCATTAATTGTCTCTCAATATTCCTAATCCTGAAATATGGGTGCTGAGCCCTTTTGGGATTCCTAGCAGTGATGGGTTGCTACCGATTCATCCCGGGTCAGGTGAACTGGTAGCAGCGGTGGCGGGAGACCCCACCTACCCGCCTGGATGCTTCTGCACGCGTGAGCGCACATGCACCCACGAGAGAATCGGTAGTGACGG
The DNA here is from genome assembly GCA_012654045.1 of Ptyas mucosa. Lineage (NCBI taxonomy): Eukaryota > Metazoa > Chordata > Lepidosauria > Squamata > Colubridae > Ptyas > Ptyas mucosa. Next base: position 11,817,151 of record WNWU01000020.1, read on the forward strand.
ATTTTGAAACCCACCCCTGATTCCTAGCATTTACCTTCCCAATAAAGGGATTTGGGGAAGGATCACTTCCCAGCAATAAAAGCTTTACATGACTATTTTAAGAGACAGTTCACGGAAACTTCTGTTCCTGGCCTCTTAGAGTACTATGACCAAAACTTGGAGCACTAAAGCCAGCCAGTGGAGATGATGCTTTGTGGTACATGATGGATTTCATGTAAAGCAGCAGAGGAATGGTGAAGTCACACAGAATAGACTCTCTATTAGGGAAGTTTGTGCAAGGAGAGAGAGGAAAAACTGACAGGTGCCTGCAAACTGCATTGGCTGTTAAGAATTGCTTGAGGATTTTTTAAAGATAAGTTCCAAAGCATTCAGGTCACCTACAGCGAACTTTTTTATATGTGACTTATCTTTACAAGAAAGTAATGCTTACCACTGAAGTGGTACAGGAATTTACCTAAATGGATATAGTTAATATGGTCACAAAATCAATGGCTTTGATTAGGATTGCTAATTCCCTGTTAGGGATGGGATTAACAGGGAGAACTCCAGTGTAGTCACTGAGGTTATTTTGCACAGCATTTTGCTGACAGAAACACTAACATCTTGAATCTTGCATGGCAACCCAGAAACTGTAACTGGTGCAAAATGCAATGGTTTGGTATCTGATGGATATTACTTATCCCAAGGAGACTATAAAGATGCTTTGGGTTCCACATTGGTTACCAGTTGGTTTTGGGTCAAAGTACTGGCTTTGATGTATAAATGTTTATATGGCTTGGTATTTAGATACCTGCTGGACTACTTTCTCCTATCCAAATTGTCCCGGCCAGGAGAAACTTTTGATCACATCACACTTTTGTGAAATAAGGGGAATGGAGACCAAGTTTTCCCACTTCTCAACTGCTCTGCCAGTCTTATGAAATACCATCCCCTTAGAATTAAGATATGCCCCACCCCTTCTCATGTTTTATAATCTATCAAAGACGACACTTTTCCAAATAAATTTTGGTGGAATAATTTGTTACCACCACCTTGTAATTTTGATTGGTTAAAATGGTTACCTTTATATTTATCCTGGACTTTTAAATTGGTTTGGATGCTTTTGCTAATTGCTTGCAAGCTGCTGTGAGTTTGTACTAATTTGGTAGCACACAAACTGGCTGGCTGGATAGATGGATGGATATTTGATGTGTAGTGCCCTCAATGGAAAACACCTGCTTATGGCAAATGAAGGCTTGAGACGATGCTGGTACTCACCTGAATCAGATTTCTTGGCATACTTCTTACTCTGCCCACGAATGATAAGGACAAAGACTAGGAGGAGGATGAAGATGAGTCCCACCAAAGCAATGACCACCAGAAACCACCATTCTTCATAGAAGGGATTGGCTTTTTGAGCTGGAAAACAGGAAGAGAAACCAAGTAATCTCTTTCCTATAAGGATGCTTATGCCCCATGCACATAGTTTCCAATAATTTTTACTTAAAGGTAAATTCAAAGCATGCTGACATGACAGAAGCTGGATTCTATCCTTAATACCTGACACTGAAGGGGATGGACTGCTAGGTGTCCCATAGCCATAGTCATTGACGGCAATGACTCGAAAATCATAGCTGACACCCTGCTTCAGAATATCCATGCTGAAAGTGTAAGAAGTCACTTCTTTGGGAATATCTTTTATGAGAATGTCCCACAGCCCCTCATCTGGAAGAGAAAGATATCAGTAAAGTTGCAATATGAAATGCAAAAATACAAGAATACACAAATACATGTCAAACGTAGGAGAATGGTGTCCTGTGGGCTGGAAAATGACTTTAGGGATCCAATTCTAAAAATAATGACAGAAACATGCAAATAATTTGTTTACACAATTAATTGCGGCATTTGTTTGATTTGTACAGCTGGAATCTTTATCTTTTAAAAATACTTGATATTTTACATACAATTTATCCAAAATATTCTTGCATGCAGAATAGATAAATATATAGGTATTAAAAAAAATTAAAAGGAATGTCAATTCCAAAGAGCAGTGAGCAGAGTCCCACAATGGTTGTGAAAATGTCATTGCATAGCAGGTTCATAGTTATCTCAGAAGATTTACTTTTAATTAGTTGCAGTTGCAGCCAGTTCAGACTATAGATCACGTTGTCTCCTCAAACGGTGTAATTCACAGAAGATGCGCAGGGATGTCTTTGTTAGAAGATTTACCTTATAAACTCACTGGAACGTTTTAGAATTTCTGCTGATTTTAAGCATCAAAGAGGAGTCACAAAGAGCATGTGCCAATGATTTTGTTTTAGCACAGGCCTGTATATTTGACCTATATGGCAGTAGGAAACATATTTATATGATTTATGAGTTATCTGCATTGTACAGCTGTCTGCTGAAGCATCATGGTACTTACATTATGCATTCTTTATTGGAGGACTGCCTTATAGCTCTAGCAGCCAGATTGATTGTTGCACATGATTAACAGGGACCAACATTAAAAAATAATTTCTGGGGCTTCTATTTACCCATGGAATAAATGCTATGGAGATGGAAAAGGAAGTTCTGATCCAATCTTTAGAAATTCAAATTAATTTCCTCAGATTAACTTCCTTTTCTTGTAGAGATCCTTGGTCTTTTCTATGGTCTTCTTAAGTTCCTGCTTTTTACTGGCAATCTCTATCACCACAATTGAGCCCAAAATTTCCATTGCTAAATGAGACAGTCATTAAGTGAATTTTGCCCCATTGTATGACCTTCTGTGCCACAGTTGTTAAGTGAATCGCTACAGTTGTTAAATTAGTAACACAGTTGTTAAGTGAATCCGACCATCCCCATTGACTTAGCTTGTCAGAAGGTGGCAAAAGGCATGACCCCAGGACACTGCAATCATCATAAATATGAAGCCAGTTGATGATAACCATCCAAATTTTGATCACATGACCACAGGGATTCTGCCATGGTGATGTGTGAAAAATGGTCATAAGTCATTTTTTTCAGGCTGTTGTAACTCTGAACAGTCATCAAACGAATGGGTCGAGCACTATCTGTATTTCCTCCCATGTTAAACACTTTATTTTTCCTTGGCCATCCTTTGTATGATGTGTCAACAGCTAGAATACTGAAAACACTAGGTAGAGCGATATAAATTATTTAAATAAATTAAAAAAAGCAAAATGAAGCTGGTTAAATTTTAGAAGCATGGGTGGCGCTTGGTCTCTATTGAATTGAATGATTCCTTGGTCTGTCTTGGTACAGTAGTTCTTTCTGTTATACCAGCAAGACTTCAAAATCCCACTTGTATATTACATGGAGAGGAGGCAGTATGATCTTTATTTCTTCTGAAAATCCAGAGTGGCATCCAAATTTAAATAGGTTGCATTCTAAGGAGTTTACAGTCTAAAAATTGATGGGAGTGTTAAAGACAATGGGATGGAAGAGGAAGCATGAGGAACACAAAGAAATGCTCAGATGTAATTTAATTTCTCTGGGAAGGGGGAAAGAATCCATAATGACTTCATTGGGGAAAAAAAAAGAACTGTAAAGATGGATTTGTATAAAAAGAGAAAGTACAAGGTAGTTCGGCTGGGAGAGAGATTCAGGACAAATGAAGGTGAGAATGGAATTAGAAAGGAAAATTATGAAGCTGGGAATCTAAAGACGGGGGTATACAGGGTGCAAAGTTCAGAAGACCAATTATGACTCATTTCACATACTATTCTTTCAAGTCTAATGATGACTTGATGAAAAAATTCTATAAAGATATCTATCTACTAATATGGCTGCATCTTTTTTGAGTTTTGGTTCCTTTGGCTGTGTACAATATTAGCAACATTCATAGGTGCACATAAATAATCTAATACAGGTACTGTTAACTTTCTGTGTCAGGATAAGTACTTTCAGTCTTTCACACATTCTTTGATAAGCGTTCCAGACTTAATGATAATTAATAACCTCCATGCCCTGACATCTGCTCATTTTGAGGTCTGTGAAAGACAGTTATTCGCAGCAGCTTCATTAAAAAGGAAGCCCAAGTCTATTTCACAGCAGTTGGGTGATTTATGTCCTTGTATGTAGCCAGCTCCTGGCCTCTGGGTTCATCAATCATCCCTTTTAGCTGAACATTTCATTTCCCGGACTTATCCTCTTATAAGAGAGAGAAAGGAGCAAGTTGAGTATACTCAGAGTCACTGTGTCCTTTTGGAGAGGAAGACTCCCCAAAAGTAAATCAATTCAATGAGATTTTTGGCTGGAAAGAGGCAAATGCATCAATGGGGGGAAAGTGCATTTAATTTTTCATTCCACATAATGGAGAGATTTGAAATATATTAGTTTCATGTATTCAGAGGGAAGTTCCCAAGTCTGGATATTCAGTTTTTTAAGCAGCTCACAACTGTTATGTCATCAAGAACCAGAAGAGGTAATTTCCAAAATGCGCGTAGCTAGAATAACCGTGCTATGAAAGAACTAATGTGCTCTAATGAATATTAACACCTTATATGAATATATGATGTTACCCATGGAAGAAACTGACCTTTGCTTAATTTACCATTTTTGTCTAGTTTTTCCATAAGGAAAATAATAATCCCATCTCATCTCTTCTTTGGCTAGATTATTCAATCACTTCTGATCCAGAGGTAGCAGAAGAACACACCCAAATAATTTACTCATTTAGAGATCTTCTGGAAGAAATGGGGCTCAAGGTAAGAAAGTTCAGCTGATTTTCTGGCTGTTCAAATAATCAAAGGAGCCTGGAGCCATGGATGAAACAATCAAAGGAAGGTGAACTGAATCCAGTATCGGTACCTGAAGGTCGTGCTTCAATGACGTATCTGGTGATGGGCCCTTTCCCTGGGTCACCACTCGACCAGTGGATTGTGATGGCCGAACCATATCTGGAGATGAAGGGCTCACCAGGAGGACCTGGAGCGCCTGCATTTTTTAAAACAATAACAACAACATCATATCATATCAATGGAGAAATTATGCTATGAGGCAACACAAAGACTGCTGATGAGCCCTATAAGAATCACGCTTTATAGCAGGGGTCTCCAAACTTGGCAACTTTAAGACTTGTGAACTTCAACTCCCAGAATTCCTCATGGTGGCTGAGGAATTCTGGGAGTTGAAATCCACAAGTCATAAAGTTGCCAAGTTTGGAGACCTCTGTCTTAGAGGATGGTAGAGAATGTTCCTTCAGCATTGAAACAGCGTTCTTGTGGAGCTGATGGTGGACCTTGCATTTCCTTCTCCACTTTGTCTATCTCCAGTGGCCTTAATTATATCATCTTCTAAGCAGACATCAACTTCGACAACTCAGTCCTAATCCAAGTCTCTTCTGGGCTTTAACTAGGGTCAAATAAGAGTGTAAGAAATGGTTTGGGGGAGAAACAGGCAAGGTTCCCCCCCCCCTCCTTCAAAGGCTATATTTCTTTTTTCAAAAACTTTTTCAACATTTTTCCCCAGGGTGAGAAGGAATATGAAAAGTGACATAATCAGTGGACTACTGGGCTAAATTTTATAACCTGTTTTTAAGCATGTTTGGATGTTGCCTAATTCAATACACAAAGTAATGTATTATTTAGTTACAGTCCAGTCTCAGCCGTGAAGTTTCACTGAGTGGCTGAAAGCTATTAAGCTTTCTCAGCCCAATCTAGTCATAGGGTTATTTGATATGTGGGCAGAGGGAGCGGAATGGGAGGAGGAAGTGAATATTTCATTTGAACTCTTGAATGAAAGGCAAGATATAAAACTAAAATATATACATAAAATATTTTAGCACTAAATAATAAATGAAAGACAAAAATGTTACCAAAGTTGTGTTTTGATGCTTAATTTTGATTACAATTCATGTGGGCTGCAAATACCACAAAAATGGTGTTTTACAGAGTAAGCTATTTTATATTCATTTCTTGTTATCCACATACCTGCTATATTTAAAAAGCAATTTTTGAAGCATTAAAAACATAGATTGAGCTGATGAATTTATAATATAGACATTTTGGTTTAATGTGGATGTTAGCCGTCTGGTTAATTAAACAATATACCTTGCTATTTATAGGCATTTACCAGCTAGGGAAAACATTCCATGTGCAAAACTGAAGTTGCTGCCAGAGAGGATTTTTTTCCAGATACTGGGTGATCCACATTTACTGAGTTTAAAAGGGCTTGTTTACAATGCTGGACTCAACACTGGAACATATGAAGGAACAACTGAGTATGCACAATAGAGACTCGTTTTACAGTTGAGATTCCTTATATCACACATACACAATGGGCTCTGGCATTAAAGGTTAGTAGTTTCAGATTATCCTATGATGTCTTTTTTCTCTTTAAGAACCCACATGGGCCACATGAATTGATGGCAACTTTTTCAATGATCTTTGCTAGGTCAAGGAATAGAGAGAACACTAGAAAATTGGGGTCAGGGGACAGATTAGAACAATGATGCTGTGCATAATCAGCCATTACGTTTATTTGTGCAGTTCTCTCTTGGCTTTCTATGTTATGATTGTACAAAACCAGTAAAGAACAACTGCTTAAGTTTTGATTGATTGAGGTGTACATGAGGTATGGCTCACTCAAGACCCGTTGAGAAGAATATTCCTGTTTTGAAGAATTCCAGGATCTTATATATCCAAAACAGCCACCTACAAACAAGGTCTTTTGCACATTTTAATCCATTCTGTCCAAAAATGAAGAAAGAAGAAATATGATTTTGCTTTTGCCACACTAATCAACAGACTTGGAAGACAAGGAGAAACTCTTTCTCAAACATGAAACTGAATCCAGTACTATTTAAGCATCTCAGATTAGGCAGGCTCCTATTAAAAACTGGAGTCATAGCGGAAGTATTTCCGGGCATGGTGGTGGTTTATTACTGGGCATGGTCCTAGTTTAAATTCTAATTGTTAAGGTCTGTTAAGAGTAGGTGAAGAATGATGGAGAAAGGAATCTCATCTCTCAGTTTCTTTGATGTACCTTCCCCTGGCCCTGTGGTGATGTTGGCTTCTACTTCTGGACCATATATGAAAGTCTTGGCTCGAATTCGGAATCGGTAGGTGACCCCTTCGGACAGGTCCTTGACTTTCAACCACAAAGGACTGTTTCCCTTCACGTCCACGGTCACAATTTTGCTGACCCCTGGAAGGCAGAAAGATGCATTTTGTGAGATGGGTCCAGAGATTGGGTAGAGTGGGGAATAAAGCATGATCAGGGAACAACCAGTAAAAGCACCCTAGTCTGGCACAGGGGATGAGGCTGTTACCTAGCCATTCCAGAGAAAGAAGCAGTGGCTGATTTCAGTACCCCATTGTCCATGATATTCTACTGGGCCACTTGGTAGGATTGGGTCTTCGGAAGACTGTTTTACAGTGATGCTAATCCTTTATATGAGAACACAGTAAGAAAGTGGTATTGGGAGCTACAATTTGACATCTATGTTGTTGAATTATGTTGATTCACTGGGCTCAACTCTGTGTTACATGGACTGTTACACTGGGATTTCATTGTGTTACATGGACTGACATTGGGGTATAATGTAAAGATAGAAGATAGATAGAGAGAGAGAGAGAGAGAGAGAGAGAGAGACAGACAGACAGACAGACAGACAGACAGACAAATAAACCAATCACCAGGGTTCAGGTTGTCTGAAGAATGCCTTTATCTTTTAATATGATTAAGTTATGGCTATTAGGATCCCTTGCCTTTATTGCTGGGGGTTTACTGATGGTTTATACAGCTGAGATGTAGAAATACAATTTGAAGTTCAAAGGTCCTGATTATGGACAATCTAACTTTTTAAATCTGTAGTCTCTCCTAAGACAGCAAGGTGTGTCCCCTTGCCATTCATTGTTGTACTTGATTTCGTAAATCATGCACACCCAGACCTGCATATCTGCTCCCTGTAAGTTCCTTACCATCCACAGGCATGCAGGGTTCATAAATGAGCCGGTAGCCTTCCAGGATTCCATTTGGGAAGACCGGGGGCTCCCAAGACACATTCACAGAAGTTGTGGTGAGTTCACTGAATTTGACAGAACCTGGGGAACTGGGGGCTTGAAGGAGAGAAAAAAATAAAATTAGAAGGAAGAGTAGTGCTATATTACATGATCTAAAATGGGTGTAACCAACCTTGGTAACTTTAAGACATATGGACTTCAATTCCCAGAATTCCCCAGCCAGCCATGTTGGATGCAGTTGGACACCCCTAATCTAAATTGAAGTTATAATGGCTATTGACCAATAGTCTGAAAAATGAATGATAATCCATTAAGGAAAATGCAGTTTCCCCTTGAATACAGCCACTGTACAGCCTTTTCTGAACAGCCAGTGAAGGGAGACAATGTGACCAGGAAGTCAAAATAAATGTGGAAGCCAAGTGAACTGTGACAACCACCCAGAGTCGCTGGGAGTTCGGCAGCATATGCTGTACATTTAATACATTATTTAATCATTAAAACGGGAGACTGTAGATTGGGAAGTCAGTGGAAGAGGAGACATTGAATTACATAGCTGTGTTTCAAAGGGTGTCTGAGTCTATCAAAGAGCATAGGACTCTCTTGGTCCTTGCTTCCACACCCAAATTTTGACAACAGTCTTCCAAGACCTTCCTTTCTATGTGCGGCCATTTTCAGCACAAAAACTGTATGCATCCTGCTGCTTCCTTTGGTTGAACTGGTCGAAGGGGATGGAAAAACTGAAGGAAACAGAAATCTGGCTGCTGAGAACTCGATTGCTATCTATGTTTATGCTAGGTTGACTTCAGGTGTTGCGGAGCTTCAGCAAATTATCAGGGCAGAATTTTTTCTTTTTCTTTTTTACAACTGTAGAAGGAAAGAAGGAAGAAGTCAAACCCAAATCCAGAAAAGGAACTAATCCTGGATGTCTATTTTATTAGAATTGCCTAAAATGACTTCTCAGCTGCGCTAAACCTTTTTTTAATCTGCTGGGATTGAATAATTCCCTCTGGCTGGTTTTGAAAAAAAAGGATGACAATAAGGCGGTATTGTATTCCTCTTGTTTGGTAATAAATTTACACAGGTGGAGATTGTTTTTCCTTCCTTAACACCGGGCTCTTGGTTGCCTTGACAACCAAGACATTTTACATGTCTGGGTTATCTGGGGAAACATTTAGCTGCTTTTGGCAGGCTTGTGACACTGGTGAGAAAGAATGAATGAAATCACACAAACACAAAAAACTCTACTGAGACACCCATTTAGAAAGTAGGTCATGAGTCAGATCCCCAGAAATTTTTAAAAGGGAAGAAAAGAAAATGCAAAACTGACAATCACAACTAGGATGTGTTTGGAACGTATTGTGTTAAACTATAAACTATTCCTTCCAACTTACTCATTCCTGTGAAAAAGGGACCCACTACATACCCGGAACTTTGGCTTTATCAACCCCTGAGAAGGTGTGATCATTTTTCATTCTCTAGTTTCCTTTTCTTACAAGTGATCACACTCAACCTGTTAGGATTGTTCTGAAAATGAATAAGGGTTGTGCCGTAAAGCAGTTCCCACAGTTGTTTAAACATCAGCAACGAAGCAGCTATATTAAATGGCTCAACTGGCTTAAGTACATATGAAACATTCCCACAACCACAATCAAGTCTACTCTTCCTGGCATCTAACACCTGCAATAACATTGATCCAAATCCTTATCCCTGCACTATTTTTTTGTAAAGAAACCTAAATCGCACTCCCACAGTAGCAATTTTTTTGCTCATAGAAAAATATCCAGATAGTGGGCTCTTTGTTTTCCACAAAGACCAAGCAAACAGCTCGTTTAGCAAGTCATGGCTCCCCCCCCCCCCGTGCTCAGAAATTAAATTAGCTTGAACTTACTAGCTGTGATCTGCGAAACAGATCCCAGTGCCAACCAATGCTTGAAGGGGGATAAAAAGAAAGAGACCAGAATGGTTTTATTTGAAATTAGGCCAGATTTAGTTACGCTCATTGAAAAGAAGCAAGATGATCTTTGGATCTCTTAAAACATATGGGAGAGAGAGAAAAATCCTATCCATTCTGAACAGTAGGCTAATGGTTCACAAATCCCCCACCCTCTCTCTCCCCCCCTCCCTCCCTCTCTCCCTCTCCCTCCCTCCCTCCATCTCTCTCTCTTCCCCATGGTGACCTCTGTCTTACAGCCAATTATTGCCTGTCAGGTTTTTCCAACACAAATACCAAGATGAATGAAAAGAAACATATAAATAGATTTCCTACCAAGGAGACTGAAAACAAAATTAACATTCCTTTGTCATTTGTCCATTTTCAAGAAAAATTAATGTCTGAAATAATACTTTATATAGCATACAGATGCCAATAAATAACCTGGTTGGTGATCTGACTTGGCTTGGAAAGCAAGTTTATTTAAAAAAAAGAAGAAGTCCATTCTTCCTGATTAATTGCACCTTTCTTGATGGTTTGAATTAGCATGTTTTTGTAGCTAAAGGAACACAATTTCTTCCCTGACAGTATTATGATTTTAAGTAACAAAAGAAAAAATGCAATATTTTCTTTTTGCAAATAAACATCTGGCACAAAAGCTGTGAGTTATTTTTCATATCAATAAAATAAATGGTTACCCAACAATAGAAAATGGGAATCCCAGAACATTTGTTCTCAAGCAAAACCTTTATATAGTGCAAAAAATCATAGCTGGGATGGAACATGATAAAACAGATTGACTCCAGACTGGCAAAGAAATGAAATAAAGCTGTGTGCTCCATCGTTAGTCAACCTATAGGCATAGTTGCTGGCAGGCAGGTGGTGTGAAAAATTTAATAAATATTGAGAGAGGATGTATTGGAAGAACATGAGTGTGATTTTAAAACTGGAGGAAAAAAAATATAACCTGCCCTAGGCTGATCACGCTAGTCTGATAGCTGACAATGCAAATGATCTGGAAGCTCTGTTAATGAAAATCGAGGAGCAATGAAAAATGGAACTATGATTAAATTATAAAGAAGAACAAACAATAATGAGTCCAGAAAGAAGCCTTAGAACTGACAGTGAAAATATTAAAGTGATGGATAGCTTCTGCCTTTCAGGATTGACTTTCAACAGTAAGAGAATCAGCAATCAAGAATGGGCCACAGACCAGTGCTTGGTAGAATAACAACGGAGACTTTTTTAGATTTTCGAGCCATGACATGATCATTAAATAAATATATAAACTTCTCTGAGATTTCCCTGTCTTAGTTTCTCTAGCTGAGTTAATATAGAGTGGTTATGATAGCTAAAAAAGAAGAAAGAATAAAAGAATAAAGCTGTATATGCCGTTAAAAACCATTTATCTATTCATACTTGCTAACAAGACAACATTAGGAGGCTAAGTTAAAGAATCCTGTAAGAAGGAAAAATAGTGACAAGCTGAAAGAGGAACAGGGGAGGCTGAGTGGTGGCAGTGCTAAGAAAACATTCATTATGACATTCAGAACTATAGACAGAGAAACTACTGTATCATAGCCTTAGGCAAAATGCCCTTCTCTTTTCTTCTGGTTCCATTCAAAAGAAATGGAAACAAATTGAATCCAACAGACTGAATTGAATTGAAATGGAATCACTGGATGAAGTTTTAGAGCTGAACATGCGGCTGAAAAAAGGAAAATAAAAGAAAATATCCCTAACACCTCTGGTCAAAATCCATTGCTATGGTTCTTCTCATATTCCATTGTATTTTGCCAAGAATAACCCTAAGGATTCCAGAAAGGAAAGCCAGGAAAGCAGATCCTAGTTCAGCCTCTATTGACTCCCTCTGGGCAGAGATAACCAAGTTACTGGCTTAGATCCTTGGGGATGCCCTCAGCATAAAGGGCATTTCATTAGGCCCAGATGCTAGAGCTGAATATGGCTATCAAGCCTCTCCTAGTTTTCCTTCAAAAAAAGTTATTATTGGCTTTGATATCCAGACATGTAAGCTGAGAATGTTTTCAAATGCATTATCAAAACAGAAGCTGTGTGAGGGCAGAACAGGTGATACCAACATGCACAAAACAAATGACTTTGAAGATGGAGACCAGGGTATCAGACCATAGAGTAACATATGCCTTTTCCCTCAGCATCAAATGTAGCCCAAGTATCCTTTTGGATTTCTAGGAATGCAGATTCTAAGAGCCGTGGTGGTGCAGTGGTTAGAATGCAGTACTGCAGGCTACTTCTGCTGGCTGCTGGCTGCCAGCAGTTCGACAGTTCGAGTCTCACCGTCTCTAGGTTGACTTAGCCTTCCATCCTTCCGAGGTCGGTAAAAAAAGGACCCAGGTTGTTGGGGGCAATATGCTGACTCTGTAAACCGCTTAGAGAGGGCTGTAAAGCACTGTGAAGATATATATAAGTCTAAGTGCTATTGCTATTCAGCAACAGAAGACAGTTCAGTTATCAAACTTCTAGCAGAAAAGGCTCAGTTTCTTCAAAAGTGACAGGAAGTTTGGAGCAGGAGGAGGGTGAGGCAAGTCTTTAAGATTTGGGCAGGAGGGAGGGACCTTCAGAACCATGTTGGATATGGTAGCTGCTATTCTGAAATTAAGAGAGAGTGGAGAGGAATTCAGGTCTGCCCTTTAGAAGAAGATCTATTAGGCAACTTTTAAGACTTGTGAACTTCAACTCCTTAGCAACTTTTAAGACTTGTGATTTCAGCTCCCAGAATTAGCAACTGAATTAGAAACTTTTAAGACTTGTGACTTCAACTTAGCCACTTAATAACTTTTAAGACTTATGGACTTCAACTCCCAGAATTCTCCAGCCAGCCGGCTAAGGAATGCTGGGAATTGAAGTCACAATTCTGAAAGTTGTCAAGCTTGGAAATGCCAGTGAGTCTGCACAGAAAAATAAAATAGGATCATTTATGTGATTTTATTCTTTTATAACAGAGAGTTCTTGGCCCTATCATTCTTGAACCAATTACAAAACATCCTTATGTTTTGAGACTAGAATAGATTCCTTTCATCGTGGTTCTTTGACCTGGCATTGAGAAGGAACAGCAGAGGTGGGGAACATACCCATGTCATTTGACACTGGGCAATACTGTGTGCCTTTATAACAAGAAATAAATTAGCCTGGGAGATTTCAAACTTGAAGCCCATTTGCGAGGGCTGAATAATGAAGCCACAACAATGATAAGATGAATGAAGCCAGGGCACAGAACATTTTAAAGGGAAATAACAATAACAACATAGCAACTTTTAATCTCATTCCACTCATTTTTAGCCTATCAAACTGCATCATCCAACTGAAGGCAAATATGGGAGACATTTTTATTAATCCACCAGCAGAAGGCCCCATCTACTGGCTCATTTATAAAGGCAAATCTTTTCCTATTTCCATATTTCTTCTGAGTTCCTTTCACATTTTCAACCAAAGAGGCCATTGAAATGTGCACCATTACTGTTAAACTGTTTTACCTGGATAATCTCTGCAATCCATGGAAGCAATTCATGTGATAGATTTTTTAAAAAATCACATCCTTTGCCCTTGGTTCTTTTTCTCAGCTTCAGTATTTTACTTTTATCCAAAACAAGGGCAGATGTAATACTTTTAGTCAACCTTCCTTCTGATTTCCAGAGGTTTGTCATCTTTTCATGGAACTTCCAATTTTTCTGTGCATTTTTATAGCTGATCTTCTTTCACTGCCTACCCAATTCCCTCTAGGAATGGCTTTTGAATGCAGTTTTACTAATATATTGGCATAGTCACAGGTACTTTAAAAGGCTTTTGAACATAGACATATTGTAATATCACTCTCGAGCTTCCATACTCAATGGCATTTATTTATTACTTTATAACTGTGGTGGCGCTGTGATTAGAATGCAGTATTGCAGGCTACTTCTGCTGACTGCCAGCTGCCTGTAATTTGGCAGTTCGAATTTCACCAGGCTCAAGGTTGACTCAGCCTTCCATTCTTCTGAGGTGGGTAAACTGAGGACCCAGATTGTTTGGGGGGGGGGGAGAGGAGCAATATGTTGACTTTGTAATCCACTTAGACAGGGCCGCAAAGCACTGTAAAGTGGTATATAAATCTAAGTGCTATTGCTATGCTATAATTGATCTTCCCTTGGTATGACCTTTCTTTCAGGGAGGATTTTGTTTTCAAGTCACCACATAAACATAGACAAATGCATAGATTGGGTAGAACAGGGATGCTAGCATATTATTTTCTTTCTTCTTCTAGAGCAGGGGTCTCCAACCTTGGCAGCTTTTAAGACTTGTGGACTTCAAAGCTTTGCTGGCTGAGGAACTCTGGGAATTGAAGTCCACAAGTCTTAAAGTTGCCAAGGTTGGAGACCCCTGTTCAAGAGGACAGATGAAAGGATTTTTCCTAATTCAGAACCGGAAACTGTGACATTGGCAGACTCTATGATCATTCAGCTGTTGAATAGTTTGGAGGCAGCTGAGGATGAATTTTATATTCTCTGGAAGCTCTAGACTAGCAAACACACACACCCAAACCCACACACACACACCCCTAATGAATGTCACTACTGGTCTGACAGGTACATCTAAGTTAAAAATATTCCAGATGTACTTAAACATGTATTGAGAAAGAGGTGGGCTGGAATCTGGAAATCTTCAACAAACCCTCCCTCCCTGCCTTTAAACAAGCCTTGAAAATCTGGCTCTTCCACTATGCTTTGTGCTATGCAGTTGTTGGATGTCTTTCGGTTGGGTTTTGTATAAGGAAGAAGATTTTTATTGTGTTCTGTGCTGTTGTTCTTTTCTGTTCTTTCTTGCCATTTCTTGTCTTTAAAAAGATAGTATGCTGCCCAGAGTCACCACATAAAGTTAGACAACCTCAGAAATGTTTTATAAATGAACAAACAAGACCTACCAGACTACTATGCCCAGTGTTGGGCATAGACCCACTAACTGAGGGATTAGTAAAGCAGTAATTGTAGAAGGACTGGCAGAACCTGGGAGTGGAGTTAAAAGAAGGATCGGCCAAGAATATTTACATAGCCACAAGTGAACTATGTCCAACCTCCCATGATGGCTGTTGATCCTTATTTAACTTCAAATAGGTGCTAATTGTTAGTTGAGAAGAAGTTAGTTGTGTAGCAACAATCAGTTCAATTGGATCTTCACATGTGGACTTGGTCTTTTCTATCATTCATCTTCTTAATTGAGTGATGCAGTGGCCTAGAGGTGGAGCTCTTGCCTCACAATCAGGAAGATGTGAGTTAGATCCTAGGTAGCGACAGATATTTCTCTCTCTGGGCACAAAGAGTAAATATCTGCTGCAAACTCTGCATTGGCGACAGGAAGGGCATCCGGCCAGTAAACACTCAACTCCATTCAGTTGCCCCAACTTCAGTTGCCCCGACTCCACCCTGATGCAAGGGATTACGGAGTCATTAAAAGACCCCCCCAATTCATCTACTTCATTAATGGTTAGCACTTGTTTGGATTTAGATAAGCGACAACAGAATTCAAGGGAGGTTGAACTTAGCTTATTACCTAGGGATTCTAGACTGATCCCTCTTTTAACTCTGCCGCCAGGTTCTGTCATTCTTCCTCCTACAGCAGGCATGTCCATAGTCGGGCCCAGGGGCCAATTGTGGCCCATGTTCAAATTTTGAGCAGCCTGCAGCCTCTTCTCTCCACTGGCTCAGCCTGTCACTCATCCCCGCCGGCCGGCGTTTTCCCTTTCACTGCACAGCGGTTCCCACAGCTGTCCCCTGCTGACTCCTGCTCCACAGCCACCCTGCTCTGCGGAGCATCTCAGCCATATTTTTCACCAGAAGATGGCAGTAGACCTGAGTCAGCACTCTTGCCGCGTGACCCTTGTGAGCTTGTGTGCCCATTTCTAAAATGGCAACTGTAACTAAAAAAAGGAAAGTTGACAGTGAGGGCCGCCGCTTCCAGGAAAAGTGGAAATTGGAGTATTTTTTCACTGAAATACGAAACAATTGTGTCTGCCTAATTTGCCAAGAGACTGTGGCTGTTTTCAAGGAATTCAAACAAGAACCGCGTGAGGACGAGACTATGACTTTCACCTGGTGACATATTGCGCATCAAAAGCACTGTTTTTGAGCCAGACATGGCCTGTGTAATGCAGTCGAGATCTCAGTATCACCCTTCACATTAAAGCAGTTATGTTATTTGTTTAGTCTTTCATAAAATAGTTCATTTGCATTTAATGTTAATGGTTCAAGGAATGTCAGGCTGAATGGTTGGCCCCCACACATTTTCACCTCACCAAATCTGGCCCTCTTTTCAAAAAGTTTGGACACTCCTGTCCTACAGTGATTGAACATTATCTGTAACTGGGCATCTGTCCACTTTAGCAAAGCGTTTGCCAGTGCATGCAGAGTCTCTCCCCCACCTCTGAATGCCTACTGGCCAGTGCTATGTCACCTACCTGCTTGCTGGGTCCTGCCCTTGATAGGGATACTGCGGGGGCCATCACCTGCAGCATTGAAGGCAAGGATGGAGATGAGGTAGGAAGTGTAGCCCGTCAGGTTCTTCAGTTTGACACCACTCTCTGGTAAGAAGAGTGTTTTCACCCTTTCCGTTTCATTCTGCCGCTGAGCTTCCCAGAAATAAATCTGTGGAACAGGGGAAATTGAATGCAATCAGAGGATATAGAAGGAAAAGAGGATGAAATAAAGACATTTACTTCTTGCTTTGGTTTTGGCACATGAACTTATTCTTCCATTCCAAAATGTGGACATGGAGAGTCAAATTTTCCTAAACTAACGAGTTTTCATTCTAGTGGTTATGCATCACGTCTTTACTTTCAGAGTTGTATCTCTTTATGTACGTGCCCCCCCCCCCAATTATCCTAAGCCTCACACCTGGATTCTTCAATATCATCTCGCAGACACAGTTGCATTTAATTGACTCTTTAGAAAAAAGCTCTTTGATGGTGTTGGTGAATCGGTAAACTATAATCACCCAATAACAAGGTAATACGTTAAGAGATACTTAATGGAATGATACTTCAAGAAAAAGAATTAAGTCTCCCTTAAATCCATCTTGATTCCTGGCGACTACATTGTCTTCTGGGGTCTTCTACAATTATGTCTATATCCATGAGATTTTGTATCAAAATACTAATCAGATTTCACTCTGACTAGCTTTTTTGAGACTAGCTATGGCTAACTAGGTGCTGCCACCTAGCCACCACAGCACACTGCGAAACTGAAAAAGCAATGGCCCATTTAATAACTGCCTAGTTACTTGAAGAATTCAAAGATGCTGAGACTTCTGCCTCATAAATACACAGGTAATAATTTATACAAGCATTACCTCTCCCTTCAAGATAGACATCTATCTAAGGTTGGAACTTGATAAAGCATTTCCCTTTCTCTTTTCCTTAATGTAGGGGGAAAAATGTCTTGATACATGAGCTGTGGAAGTGCTAATCAAAGCATGGCAACACTGGGTGCATCCTCCCAGATTATTTTCTAGAGGGAGGAGGGAACTGAGGAAAGAAGGATTTGGGAGGCATGGATGTAAGAACAGGTCTCAGGGAAGCTAAGAGTCCCACTGTAGGGAAATCTTCATCCATCAGAGGGACAGAATTAAGAATACATCTGGTATTGGGAAAGACAAATATTAACAAGCTGCAGATGTGCAGTACTATGAAATGAACTTGTTTATAAACCATTTTAAGTTGTTTAGCAACATGACTTTGTTTATTTTAATGTTAATACAGTGACTGCACTATCCTACATTTCCCCACATTGCACATAATGATGGACTCGGAGACAAAGAAATAAAGGAGAAAAAAATATCTAAAACTGAGAAAGTTTTAGTGGTCTAGTGTTAAGACACTGGGCTTGTTGACCAGAAGGTTGGCAGTTTAAGACCCGAGTGCCATGCAACGGGGTGAGCTCCCGTTCTTTCCCCAGCTTCTGTCAACCTAGCAATTTGAAAACATGCAAATACAAGTAGATCAATAGGTACCACTTCGGTGAGAAGCTAGCAGCATTCCCTGCGCCTCTGATGTATAGCCATGCCGGTCACATGACAATGGAAGCATCTTCACACAATGCTGGCTCCCTCAGCTAGGAAATGGAGATTAGCACCATCCCCTAGAATCGGACAGGACTATATAGGGGAAATCTTTACCTATTTTTTTTTAATGAAAAAAATGTCTTCAGAGAACTCGGGACAAATTAAATTAAATGAAAATGTATTTTAAAGCAGAGAATCTCACTAACGGTAGGCGTATTCCTTGTATTACTGGAAAATATCAAGATTCAGTTTATTCATTCTTCTACTAGACAAAACTGTGCAACTAATTAAATCTTAGTCTTGATTTACAGGGTGAATAGAATGATACACAGTGGAATTCTGAAGTCATTTTTGGATGATATCCAGATTTCCACGGAGAAGCTGGACCTTCCATGAAGTCATGGTACCAAAGAGACGGCAACAAACCGGTTCCATGGCAACACTACTTGGCATCCTTGTAGTTTCTTAGGAAACTAGAAAGCAACTTTCCTCAAAGGTCACTTCTAAACTGTCCCCTTGTTCCCTGATTGGACATATGAAGCCAGATGATACTTATCTAAGATTGGCAAGAGAACACTTCTGGCTCCATAATGTACTTTCAACCGCCCAACTCAGAGACAATAGATCAAGGTGGCCTTTTAGCAGTTGCGACTTGGGAGAATGCCAGACATTGCTTTGAATGAAGGCCATTTCAATCAGAGCTTTAATTGCATATAATAGGGTTACAAAACCAATATATTTTCTGGAGTACATATCTGTCTACAGTTGCTTTTCTTAGCCAAATTCCTGCATTTGTGCAGGCCAGGGGTCCCCAACCCCTGGGCGGTGGCCCACTACTGGGCCGTGAGATGTTCGGAACCAGGCTGCTGAAGTGGTGGGATGTGTACATCCCCACTTGTGTGAACTGCGCACACACTTGCCAGTCACTTAACACAGAATCATCACCTCTCCCCAGTGATGAAAACTGAACTGGTTTGCTATCGGTTTGCTGGCCATGCATGCACGCTGTGCGCCAAGTGCACGTGCATGCAAAGTTTGCGCCAAACATGCGCTGAGCGTGCATGCGCACTACGTACCTAAAGGAGGCTTGGGGAGGTAAGTAGAACGGGTGGGGGGAGGAATCAGCTGTGGCGCACGATCTTGGGAACCTTTTAAAAAACTTTTAACTACTAGTAAATGCTAGTAAAAAACTAGCATTTTTTACTACCGGTTTGGGCAAATAGGTAATAAAAAATGCTTTAAAAAGTTAAAAAAAAAAGGTTCCGACGATCACAGCTGTGCCTCGCGATCGTTGGAACCTTTTTTAAAAACTTTTTTAAAGCATTTTTTTTACTACCTATTCACCCGAACCAGTAGTAAAAAAATGCTTTAAAAAAGTAAAAAAAAAGATTCCAACAATTG
>WNWU01000020.1:11836897-11858527 GCA_012654045.1 Ptyas mucosa
AACAACATAACTTACGTAGGTAAAACCTGGCTAGATAGAAAAGCATATATATATATATATATAATTTATGTTCTGCCACCTAGTGAGCTTCTGTGGTTGAGGGTGGACTAGAATTAGGTCTCCTGTCTTCTACTCTAATATCTTAATTGCTGCAACTACATTAATTGTTAATACATAGGCTGCATGTGGCTCCCAATGCCCCATTTCACAGAATCTCAGGATGGAAGGAAACCATTATGTTTGGTGCACAATTCCATATTAAAGAATCTCTGAACATTTCTGTATAAACACATCCAGTGAAGAGAGACCATTACCTCCCATAATAGTTTGTTCTGTGTGTTTGACCTGTTTCCTTCAGACTTTTTTTCCGTAACACTCAACTGTAGACTACTTTCCCATAATTCAAGATTATTACTAAATGTTCTGCTCTCTAGAATGATAGAAACTAGGTCTTGCTCCTCTGTGTGACATCCTTTTAAGTACTTTTAATGTTCTATCAAGTCCAACCCAATTTCCTCAGTTTCTTCGTGTATGTTTCCATCCCCAATCACCTTTGTTGCTCTCCTTTATATTAATTTCATTCATTATTTTTTTTTCTCAAAATGAGGTGCTTGGAAATGAGCATATCACTTCAGATGGTTGCACAATTTTGGGTGCCAGAGTACTACACTGGTTATATCAGTGTTCCTCAACCTTGGGCACTTTAAGGTGTGTGGACTTCAATTCCCAGAATTCTTTGGGTGGTTAGGGTTAGGATTGGTGCTGGCAGGGGAATTCTAGGAGCTGAAGTCCACACATCTGAAATGGCCAATGTTAAGAAACACTGTTCAAACCCGTTGTAGTTCCCTGGCATCCAAAATAGTGCAACCAATTTTGATAATATTATGGAGTATTTTTTAGGGTTTGGATTAGGTTTAGAGAATGGAAATAAGAGAATGACACCACCATGATATTGGAAGAGCTGAGATTGGGCTGTGTTCTTTGAAAATATGCACTTCCCTATTATTAAAGCAAAACAAAAACAAGGCAGAATAACATCTGCCTTTAAAAAGAGCAAGAGGGAACTGTAAGATCCTGAAAAATATTTGATTCTAGAAAGAGATTTTCAAGTTAATCTATATCGGAAAAAACAAATGATAGTACTGTGTTATCTTAAGGACTAAACAATTAACTTGTTGTCTCCAGGATGCCTGCGTTATTACCAATTACTTTTTTTATGAATGACCATAGGTAATACTGTAATGATCATTATATTTCCCAATATTTTATTTCACACTGATTTCTATCCACCTGCTCATCACCTATAACTCTGGGTAATTCTACGCAATTCTAATATTCAGCAGACATTAGTCTGTGAAATGTTATGGATTAATGAACATGCTAATTTCCAGTGTGCCATAAAACTTTCTGTGGTGCCATCTAGCCTGACGCTGGACACTAATCTTCATTAATGCAAGCTTTCCTAGAAGATTAGCAATATAGCAACAAAGAAGAATATGCTGTGATGTATTTATGTAATAATGGCAGAAGAAACAGTCACAGCGGAAGGTCTGTTCCCAATTTCTACCAGGTATAGGATTCTGGCTTCCATCTTGAAACATTTTTCAAGGTGAAATGAACACCAATCCACCCCCCAGGAAAGATCTTCCCCTCCCCTCCATTGTGTGGTTATCTTGTAGCCTTGAGGGGTCCCTCATGCTCTCTGAGCTTAGTTGTTTTCTTGCATTGCAGTGCATTGATGATGTTATCTAGTTTGGGTAATGAAATGTCTGCAAGAAAACAACCAAGCTCAGAGAACACCGGAGATCCCTTATTTCACCTCTGAGCTACAAATATTCTCCTTTTTTGGTACCTTGTAGCCTTGGATGTCTCCGTTCTGTGTCTCAGGAGGTGGTGGCTCCCAAGTAATGTCGAGTTGGGTAGCTGTGATGCTTTGGATGACTACATTCTGTGGTGCAGCTGTAGGGACTGAAGTAAGCAAAGAGAATGAAAGTCAGGAATGCACTAGACTGAGAAACAAATACATGCCTCATACACATAAATGTTTTGTATGTTTTGGCCATGGACTTGCTCTTCTCGGGATCCAGGCCTGCTGGTATCCTCCTGGCAGCTTTGTCTTATTGATGAAAGAATGGATCTCTTGCTTATTACTGGTTGATTCTAATAGTTTCCCTAACAGCTGACCCAGATAGCAAGAGCAATGGCACTTAGATTTATATACTGCTTCACAATGCTTTACAGTCCTCTCTAAGCAGTTTACAGAGTCAGCATATTGCCTCCAACAATCTGGGTCCTCATTTTGTCAGCCTCGGAAGGATGGAAGGCTGAGTCAACCTTGAACCAGTCAGAATCGAACTCCTGGAGTGAGCAGCAAGTTAGCCTACAATGCTGTATTCTAACCACTGCGCCCTCATGGCTAACCCTATCCAAAAGCTCTAATCCTACTAAGGGATGCGGTGGCTCAGTACTAAGATGCTGAGCTTGTCAATCGAAAAGTCGGCAGTTCAGCGGTTTGAATCCCTAGTGCCGCGTAACGGGGTGAGCGCCTGTTACTTGTCCCAGCTTCTGTCAACCTAGCAGTTTGAAAGCATGTAAAAAATGTAAGTAGAAAAAATAGGGACCACCTTTGGTGGGAAGGTAACAGTGTTCTGTGTGCCTTTGGCGTTTAGTCATGCCGGCCGCATGACCACGGAGACGTCTTCGGACAGCGCTGGTTCTTCAGCTTTGAAACAGAGATGAGCACCGCCCTCTAGAGTTGGGAACGACTAGCACATATGTGTGAGGGGAACCTTTACCTTTAATCCTACGTACCTCAGATGGGCAAGTAAAAACATGACACGGAAACCCAAAGTAGAAATACTCTTATAAAGCATGCTTGCTCAACTTACCAGCCTCACCGACAAAGACCTCTTGGGGGGAACTGGTGGGCCCTTCACCCACAGCATTGTAGACGCTCATGCGGATCTCATAACGACGGTGTTTGTTCAGATCTGCAAAGGTGGAGAAAATCAGTGATCATTTAGGAACGGTGGAGAGCTCATCTGGGCTGCTTCCTTAGTAGCAGCACATACTGTCTGGTTAGCCTCCTCTCATTTTCCTCCCACTATTCCTTGCTTGAGAACCTGGCTACGGTGGTGTGTCCTACTTTCAGTCCAATTTCTTTAGACTGGAAAATAGAGGCAGTATATTGTTTCCGACTAAAAAAAACAAGCAGTCACCAAACAAAGCAAGAACAAGATCTCTGGTTTATTGCATGGTTTCTAATATGGTTTCTAACTTTAAAGGGAAAAAAAGGTCTCAATTTAGCTGTGAGTAAAGGTGCTGTTTTAAACAATGAGACTAGAACTTAAATTGTTCAAGGTCGCTTTCTATCACCTCCATTCATTTCCACGGTTCCTGGACCTCATTTCCTCATCTCTTTTTTCAATACTCCAAAGAGGAGGTTGCTCTCCTTTCTATTATTTCTCCATTTCACCCTACTGCAATTATGGAACAGCACAGATGTGAAATGGAAATCCACTTTCCTGGATATGCTACTATAAACTATTGATCAGTGTGAGCTACATTTGTTCCGTTACTTGAAAGGAGTTCTCAAAACTTCGGTTATAGTTATTTCTTGTAGTATACTCAAGAAAAACCTGCAGAAATTATCCTTCCTAATGTTTGGATTTGGTAAGAGAGGGATAATAGAGTTAATTGTAAACCACACCTACTACCACTACCCTAGTGTATGGCATCTTTTCTTCCAGACATGCTGACTGCAATCTGAATCATCCCCACCAATCCTGTTGTGAGCAAGAAGGGGTTGCTTCACGCACATGAGACCAGAGACACAAGCAGAGACCAAAGAGGGAGCTCCCACTTACTGTCCAGCTCGTATTGGGTCAGGGAGGCCTCGCTCAGGTTCTGCATGGCGTATGTTGCTGTGGGATGGCAGGTGGTCAGAAGGGGAAAGCAGTGCAAGGTTAGCTACATGGAAAGAAACATCTGGACAACACAAGCTAAACAAAGCAACATCATTATTGTGTAAGAAAGGAAGCAGTTCAGGGAGAAATTCCCAATCCGAGCAAAGGATGTTAAGGGGTCTTTTGAGCAGAGAGGAGAGGGAGGGAGGGAAAGATGACAAATAACTAGAAAGGGAAGGACAATAAAGTTTCAAAGGACAAACAAAATTTCCCAACATCTATTATAGGCATTAGAATAGATTGGATATACACGTCCCATCATTCACTGTTCCATAAAAGCCTCTTCTGGCAACCAAGACCTTGAGCTGCTAAGGACTGACACACTGACACAAAGCTTGCAACCCCAAGAGGACCAAATACAGCGGTGCTCTGATGCAACAAAAGGCCCTAAACAGCTGCTCCAGATATTCTCTTCAGGGGAAGTTTTTATGTTGGATGTTTCTGCTTGTGCATTTTTGTAAATTTATAATCGAGGGCCTGGGTATATTTTCATTAGTAAGTCACTGGAGTGATTGATCTGTAATGTCTTGCAGTTTTTTTACACACCTGTTTTATTAAGCAGTATGATACATACATGATTACATCCTGCATGTGAACCTGGGGGGAATAGGTTTCCCAATTTTCAAAGTAGTGTTTTATGATATATTTTAAGATGTCTTGAAAAAAAAAGATTATTGGATTAGAAAAAGGAATCCTAGACAGTGCTGCTTTGTAATTTTGATGCATACATTGGCTTTTTCCTGGAGTTAGTATTTTCAGCATAAAGTTCAATCATGTATTGCTTTTAGGCAATGGTGAAATCCAATTTTTTTTTTACTAACAGTTCTGTGGGCTTGGCTTGGTGGGCATGGTAGGGGAAGGATACTGCAAAATCTCCATTCCCACCCCACTCTGGGGCCAGCCAGAGGTAGTATTTGCCAGTTCTCCGAACTACTCAAAATTTCCGCTACCGGTTCTCCAGAACCTGTCAGAACCTGCTGGATTTCACCCCTGCTTCTAGAATAGTTTCTGGATTTATTAGCATTGGAGGAATTGTACTGTACTGAATAGAAGCCATATCATTGTAGGACGCATTTTGTGGAATCCTTAGGACCAGGTCTTATGAACAGGATGCTTGGGGGTGATATTGCAAACTCATTTAAAGGAAATCAGTACAGCAGCAGTACAGAGATTTGGTGAGTGAACTACATTCTGATTGTCCTTAATTCATACATTCTCCCTTTGCAGACTTACGGGTCAACTCTGTCCATCTGGCATTGGGACTGCCCACGCTACGGGCAATAAAGCCTCGTACCCCTTCATATGGCAGCTCCCGATATCGTATACGGAAGCCTAGCAAGATGCCATTGATTTTGTCCTCAGATGGGGCCTGTATAAAAAGACACAGTGAATGCAAAAGTGACTCCTGGAAGCACAGAATACCCACCACAATATCTCCAAATGTGACAATTCTGGGGGATGCTTTTGTACTTTCATGCAGTCCCTGCTAGCAGGATGGAATCCAGCAATATAGGCAGAAGATGCCTCAAAAAGAATTAGTGGGTTGAAATAATCTCACTATCCATTTCGGATCCCTCCAGTTTTCTCCTGATCTCAAATCTACATTCCACAAGTTGTTTTTCATAATTCCACTCTAAATGTCTTTATGTTACTGGTTCTCTCCCTCCCTCCACTATATGCATGCCAACTATATGTCAGCTGTATATCACAGCCCATAGTGAGTTAAGTGATGCCATGTCCTCCCTCTCACAGTACCTGGAGGCTGTTAGGGGTTGGATGGGGAGCAATGAATTGAAATTAAACCCTGGCAAGACTGAGTAGCTCTGCGTTTGAGGTTTGTTGGTTCAGGGAGAATTGCCATCTTTGGTCTTGAATGGGGTGGCATTACCCCAAACAGACCCTGTGCATAATCTGGGGGTTCTCCTGGACTCACAACTCCTGCTCGAAGAGCACGTGACGGTCGCGGCCATGAGGGTCTTCGCGCAACTGCGAGTTGTGCGCCAGTTATGCCCTTTCCTAGATTGGCAATCCCTACTCAAAGTCACTCATGCCTTAGTCAGTTCCCATCTTGACTATTGCAACATGCTCTACATGGGGCTGCCCTTGAAAAGCATCCAGAAGCTCCAGTTGGTGCAAAATGCAGCGGCCCGCACGGTTTTGTGCAGACCTCGGTATGCACATATATCACCTCTTCTGCAGGAGCTGCATTTACTGCCGATTTGCTTCCGGGTGCAATTCAAGGTGCTGGTTGTCACCTTTAAAGCCCTTCATGGCTTGGGACCAGGTTATCTGAGGGACCTTCTCTTGCCGGTCACATCTACCTAACCCATTAGAGCAAGGAGTCAGGGAATGCTGCGGGTCCCATCCCCAAGGGAGATACACCTGGTAGAGCCCAGAAGAAGGGCCTTCTCCGTGGTGGCTCCCTCTCTCTCATTCCCCCAGAGATTAGAATGGCCCCCACCCTAATTCTCTTCCTGAAGGCGCTGAAGACCTGGTTCTATCAGCGGGCCTGGGGAACCCAGAGGAGGATGGAGCCCATTAAATGGCTCGTGTGATTGGCTGTCGCTGAGGTGGGAGGTGGGGGTCAGGGGTTATTTTATTACATTTATTTATTTGATTTTTTAGGAGTTTTACTGTTTTTTAAATGTGGTTTTTTATATTCTGTAAGCCGCCTTGAGTTACCATGGGCAAATAGGCGGCAATATAAATCTAATAAATAAATAAATAATTAGAACTGGAATTTTTTATTGGCCAAGTGTGATTGGACACACAAGGAATTTGTCTTGGTGCATATGCTCTCAGTGTACATAAAAGTGTACATAAATAAACAAACTAGAGTTCTCTATACACCGCAAAGAGGATTGTCCTTTCCTATCAAGGAAATCAATGGATCTGGGGCACAAGATCCATTTATGGTGTTCTGTGTTTCAATAGCAAAATCAACTACCCTCCTGTGAACACAGAACCTTTCTTTGTATTAGTTATTGGCTTGAATAATAAAGTTAGGTGCAAGTAAATGAGGAACTATTATTCTGCTTATTCAAAATAAGTTGCAGTCCTGATATCTTTGTTCAGATTTATTTGCATAAGGCTGCATAACTGGAACTTCTGGAAAATAACTTTAGAGACTGTACCAAAGATCGTACAGCATAGTATAAGAAAAAAAACACATTTCTTTAAAATATGGGAATCCTTGAACATTCTGATTCTTTTATTCAGAGTTAAAATGGGGAAATGGATGAAAGAATAGATGACTCTACCTGCCAGCGGATCAACACGGATGTGGTGGTGTGTGGTGTCACTGACAAAATGGTGGGAGCTTCGTCTGGGGCTGAGGAAAAGAAAAATTGCAAGTCAAATACTCAAGCTTATTTTTTTATGATTAAAAAAAAAGCACCAGGAAATGCAAGCTATCATCTTTCACAGAAGTTTAAATGACAATGTTGTGGCCCGCCAGCGGCCAGTGGAGCTGGCAGCAGACTCTGACAGTGAGTAGCTTGGGGAGAAACATGGGCCAGTCCTGGAGTCTGGGGAAGGCTCTGATGAGTGCTCTGCGTCAGAGGCAGAAATGGGGCCAAGGCCGTCTGACACTTATCAGCTACCTTCAGAGTCAGAGATAAGTGGGGCAGAAGAACAGCTGGAGCCTGTTCCTGATGAGTGCATGCACAGAGCTGTCAGGAGAAGGGAACAATTAAGGAACAGAGGTTGATTTGGGAGTAAAGGCACAAGGGGACGCTGAATGGCCCCTCCCATAAGAAATAAATAGGAGCAAAAGGGAAGTGGTATTTGCAGGAGACTGTTAGTTCGTTTATTAGTTTGAAGATTTGCTTATCTGAGTTGGTGCCTCACAGAAACTCCTTGCCAAGTATTTCCTTGTCCAGCATTGCACCTGGAAGCTATCGGCCTGACAACTCTCCAAGGACTGATAAGGTCTGTGGTTGCAATTCACCTTTGAAAGACTGTTTGCTGGGACTTCGCTGGATGTGAATGCTAGGAATTCACATTAACCAAATAAAGAGAGGTTTTGTCGGGACAAGGAGTCTGTTTCGTGATTTTGTGAAGCCTAGGTCAGAACAGACCTTCTTTTTTGAGATGAGCAGGAGTACAATTTCCTTCCAGATTGGAGGATACCACGATCTTAAAACAAGATGACTTGCTGGTGCAATACTTCACTAATCTGCAGTTAATGGAGCCACTTGTAACAAGTTTATCTTGCCTTTTTTTTTTAACAGCCTCATCTACTGTATGCTCTCTTAATTTGTTAAGAAACCCTCCTTTCTTCTGCTTATCATTCTTTTCATTAGTTTCTTTATAGATTTTACTCCGTTATATTTTCTATTTTCAGTTTCTATTATAACTCTATTGCTTGTTTTCATTGTGCCTAACACTATTGTCTTAACTGAGTCCCAGCTGTATCAAACTGCTCGGTTTTTCACAGCAGAAAGTTTGCCTCCCACAATAGCCAGCTTTATCTATGCCTCCTTCTTTTGTAATCTAACACAAACAAGGCCATTACCAATAAAACATAAGAGATAAATCTACAACAAGGAAAAGATAGCAGTGGATCTGAATAGGGATTTGATGTGATATGGGTTATACAAGTGGGAAACCAGATAGTAGAGAAGGGGTAACCCCCTCCTCCTTTCTTTATTCTTTCTTAGACCTGATCTTGTTTTGTTTCTTTTGTCTAGTTGTAGAGCTAGTATATTTTGAAGATGAGATCTTTTCAGACAGCCTAGGCAAAAGATAATCAGGGTTCCCAGGAATGCAACAATGCCCTCACTGAATTCATATTACCCTTTTACATCTCTCTTCTCAAGATCAGAGGAAAAAAGGTTTTACATTGGGTAGTAATAATTCATGACTTTGCATGTTTGCATACCAGCCTGTAGTGTAGTGAGTGATTCTGACTCTTCGCTGTATTCACTGTCACCGATGTCATTGGTTGCCTTGACACGGAATTTGTAGGTGGTGAATGGCTTCAATCTGCAAACAGAATGCAGGATTATCTGGTTTGGTTTTGGAAGAAAAAATTCCCTGTCTGCTGTCTTTTGCCTTCAAAGATCTACATTCTAACTTTGCTTTTTTTTTGTTCCAAGACCAGCAAATTCTTCCTAAGGTCTTTGGAAAAGCGTTCTAGATGTAGCTGTGGGATTCAACATGCCTAGTCTTGTTTCCAGACTTAAGAGTAAATTAGGAAAATTGAGTTCAGATTGGGAGGCCACCCTATAAATGGGGTCCTTGACTTATGACCAGTTAGGACCAGAATTTCTGTTGCTAAGCAAGGCAATTAAGTGAGTCCCGCCTGATTTTTATGACCTTTTTGGCCACAGTTGTTAAGCAAATCACTGCCATTTTTAAGTGAATCAAATGGTTGTTAAGCAAATCCGGCTTCCCCAATTGACTTTGCTTGTCAGATGCTGGTTGGTGAAGGTCGCAAGCGGCAATCCCATGATTCTGTGACACTGCAGTCATGCTGGTTGCCAAGTGCTTGAATTCTGATCACGTGACCACCGAGGTGCTGAGACAGTTGTAAATGTGAGGACCAGTCATATAAGTCTTTCTTTTCTTTCTTTTGTTTATTTATGTAATTTATATAAGTCACTTTTTTCAGTGCCATTGTGAATTTGAACAGTTGTTGAACAAATGGTTGTCAGTCAAGAATTGCCTGTACACAGTCTTAGATTATCTAGCTACCAACAGTCTGACAAATTGGAACACTGAACAACTGTTTCCCTTTCTAAATAAATGTCTCTCGCATCACATCAGTTCCTGCCTCACCTGCTCACAATGAAGGATGTGGTATTGTGCTTCACCGACGCAGAATGCAGCATCCATTTCCCATCAGGGAGTTCCCGTGTTTGCACAGTATAGTATCGGACAGGTGAGAGCCCATCACTGCCTGGCTCCCAGGACAACAGCACATTCCTGGCCTTGACATCCTCCTGCAACACAATGGGCTTGCTGGGTGGTTGGGGACGGTCTGGGAGATAAGACAGAAACAGATCACTGGAAGCTGGTTTTTCATGGGATGAAAAAGAGACATGGCAATGAGAGGGGTAGGCCGCAGGTTATTTTCAGGTTGGTACAATGCGCACAGGAATCCTGACCCTTTATTAATCTAAATATGTATTTTCTTTTCCTTCTGTACTCCATCCCAAACATTATCTAATTGGTTTTGATGTCTAGTATATTCATTGGTTTCCTACAAACCCTAGTTTTCCATTTTAAAATGTTGCTTCTGTGCGATCACAGATGGTTCATTCATTCATACAGTTTATAGTGATGCTTCCAACATCCACCTTTTTTCTTTTAAAAAAAAGCACAGTATATTAACTCTATGAAAATAGTTGGGTCTGGGTGACTATTCTGAAAGCAGAGCATAGTTGACAAGGTTTGAGGATTAATAAATGAAAGGCACGGAGTAATACAGGTAGTCCTTGACTTATGACCACAATTCAGCCCAAAATTTCCATCGCTAAGCAAGATAGTATTTAAATGAGTTTTAGCCCATTTTATGACCTTTCTTGCCACAATTGTTAAGTGAATCACTGCAATTGTTAAGTAGTAACATGGTTAAGTGAACCTGGCTTCCCCATTGACTTTGCTTGTCAGAAGGTTGCAAAAAGTGATCACATGATCCCAGGACACTGCAACCGTCATAAATACATGCCAGTTGCCAAGTGGCTAAATTTTGATCATGTGACCATGGGGATGCTGTCATAAGTGTCATAAAGGTCATAAGTGTGAAAACTGGTCTAAAGTCACTTTTTTTCAATGCCGTTCTAACTTCAAATGGTGACTAAATGAATTGTTGTAAATTGAGGACTACCTGTAACAATGTGGATGTTTTTTTTAAAAAAAAATCATGCTGAGTTTCACAAAGAATCTTTTGCTTATAAGGTACAGCAGAGTTCATTCAACTGCTTAAGTAAGAAGGATGAGAAAATATTAACAAAATTAATGTGGAGAAATGGCGATCAGCTCAATCATCATTAACTATCCTACAGGCCTATTAAATGAATGCCTTTGATATATGGCCATTGATATTCTATAAAGCTTTTACTCCTTCTACAATTCTTAAGAGATGAGCACCTGGGGCATATTTTTCCTGGAGTCTGAAAGAAAATGAGTTTTCCTTGAAACAGGCTCATTATTAGTAGAAAGACTGATGGGTTTTCAACAATAATTGATAATTTATTGCACGATGCAGTTGTCTGCAACTGCCTTAATAAGAATCTGATTTGTAATATACAAATTACCCATTCATATTTTTTATCATCTGCTTAATGGATTGTTATCAGTGCTGAACCCAGAGAATTTTGGTTTGCTCCCTTGTGGAATACTAACATTTGCTTGCATCTGCTACTTAAGAGACAACCATTCACATAGATCTCCTGAAGGCTAACCTTCTAATTTGTCAGGAAATCCTTAAAAGCAGAAATATTTTGCAGAATTAAATTGAAAGCTTAAAGCCCAATTGGACATCAGTCTTAACTTATTGAAGATAACCTCCAAAGGCTGAAATTTTAAAGTGAGGGGAAAATGAAATGTTGCTTCTTTCTCTCTTTTCATCTTGAGCTATGCCTTCCCTCCTTCCTTGAGGTATTTATTCGTTCAACAGCACCTCCATTTTCTCAAGGTGTTCTCCATGCACTGAAATGGAAGTTATACATAATGGTAGCTCTCCTCTCTTTGAAGAACATGAATAATGATTTGTGGGGAGTGGTATAAGGAAAGGAAATGTTGAGTACAAAAATGGCTGAAAATGAAAGGATTAATTGCAATACCAGTTTGCTACTCAGACATACACTGCCTTAAGATAATTTTTAATATAGTCCTTGTGAGACTAGGCAGAGGTTACCACACCTGAAGATTTAAAAAAGCATGTAAGCTGGGCAGATAAAAGCTAGGAATCTTCTTTGAAAGTTCCCTTCAAGAGATAGATAAGAAGGAACCAGGTTGTTAAGGAAACAAAGGGGGGGGGGGGGGAAGTCACCCAAACCAGACAAAAGAAGTTGGGCCTGAGCACATGTGAAAACCTTCCCCAAGTCTCTTCAACAGCTACCAAACTTATTCAATAAGGCAAGAATAGCTGCCAATCTTGTGAATCAACAAAGCAAGGACTTTTGGAGACAAAAGGGGTCCTGAAGCCTGCCCACTCTTTGAGTCTTCTTTGAATTTAGACTTGGCAGCTTTTGTCCCTCTGTTTAGTAACTGACAGCCTAATTGAGAAGGATGCTCGGTTCGTGTGTGTGTGTGTGTGTGTGTGTGTGTGTGTTTGTATGTGTGTGTGTGTGTGTGTGTGTGTGTGAGAGAGAGAGAGAGAGAGAGAGAGAGAGACAGTGACACAGAGACAGACCACAAATGTACATTGTGAGCAGTAAAGTTTTGCTGTTACTTTAAATTCACTGGATCTCCATGTATTCCAAAGAACTGGTTGTTCCTCGGTGTTGTGCTGAAAGTGATTTGAGTGTGGCTGTTAACCAGGGCTGTGAGTGTGTTGAGTGAATGACCATACGTCAAACCTGGGAGTGCACCTGTAATATTTTTATGGGGTTAATATCCTTAGAAACAAAAATAGACTCACTGGGAAGACATGCCTAATTTTTCTCCCAACGCAATTCTGGATTGTCTTATGTCCCACCCTAATTACCTCTTTTTTCTGTAGTGACTACTAAGGCCTCTGCAGCTTCACCCCAGCCCTTTCGGGTCTGCGCTGTGATACGGAAGAGATAGGTGGACTCAGGTCTGAGGTTGGTAGCAGTGAACTGGCGCGCGCTGGGGCTGAGGACTTCTACATTGGCTGAATTGGCAGTTGTAGTGTTCAGGCGGTGAGTGATCTGGTATGCTGCAACAGAGTCAGAATAGGACTGGGTAAGAAAAGGTTTGGCAAAAAGGGATACTGCCCCATAGAGCTATCTTTGGGGCAGCTGAAGAAATAGTTTTCCCAATGGAAGTAGACTGCAATCGTGGGAGTAATCACAGTCTGACCCAGAGGTTTGATGTGGATTCCCTTTTTTACCCCGCCACAATTTTTCTGTGGCCCTGTTTGCTCTCCAGAAAGACAAATAGGAGAAGCTCAAAAACTTGGCTCACTCTGAATTACTGTGTCTTACCTAGAATGATACCATTGGGAGCAGCAGGAGGCTGCCAGATTAGCCGTACAGAAGTTATTCTCACTTCAGGGAAGAGAATGCCCACCGGTGGCCCCGGCACTGGAATACATCAAGGCAAAGGATAAAGGATGATTAGGTTGAATGATATATGTTTATTTATTCATACATACAGGGAGTGATTGGAATGCACATACAAACACAGATATACGCAATTGATGCTACCAGACACTAAAATCAGTATTGTTTTTTTAGGGGACCACAACACAGGGTGTGGGCACGGGGAGTTGCTTATAAGGCAGGATCAAGTGTTTATAACGACAGTGACAATGCACTGGACAGAAGTCCAAGCTCTCTGCCAGCAAATATTGGGTTCAAGTATCTCAACAAGCTAGGTGGGATGGAACCCAGTTAATATTATAAGGATGTGGAATGAAGTTCATGGAGGGCATGCAGAGAGGTGAAGGAAAATTGTACTTTTTGGCAGATCACTGAGAAATGCACGAAGGATGCAAAAGGAAGTTTACTGTATGTTTAATAATTTAGAGAAAGGGTATGATTAGGGCTTGAATTATTGAACATTCTAAATGAAGATGGTGTTGATGTTTGGTTGCTAATCTTTTTTTTTAAAAGTAAGTATAGCTAAGAGACAGAGAATTATGGGACACTTACCATCATCCAGTGTGCGCTCAAGTATGGGTGGATTGCTGGGCACACCATCACCAATGCGGGTGAAAGCAAGTACCCGGATCTCATAAAGGACATATTTTCCCAAACCTATGAGCTGGGCACTCCGAGAAGCATTGCCTTCCACTAACCAGAACTGGGCCCTGGAATCTGAATCCTTTTCCTTATACATGATCTAGAAGAGAAGATGCACCGATGATAAAAATAAAGGCAAACAGTCCCCTTTCCCCCAGTGATAACCCGGGGACCATTGTTAACTGGCATCTGTTCCTGTAAAGTTGATAGGATGAGAGCCCTGGATAAGCATAAGGCATGGCATGAAAACAGGATTTGAAGGAGGGAAAATGAGGAGGGGGAAAGAAACAAGGCCATTTTGTGGGAACACAATAATTAAAAGACTGAACAAAATGTTCACTAAAGAACCTTCTGCAATGATAGGTTCCGCAAGCAGAGATTCAGGCTCAAGCTGGAAGAAAGAGAGTAAGATTAGGTATGGAGGAATATGATGCTTCGGGTCAGGTCTTGGCAGTATGGCACAAGAGAAAGCAAGTAGGAAAGGACTGCCAAATCAACATCTGTATTTTTTAATACTCACCTTGTAGCCTAGGATAAATCCATTTCGATCTGCTTCAGGGATGTCATTCCACCGCACTAGCATAGAGGTAGAAGTGGTAGCTAGTGCTGAAATATTGGTGGGTCCAGACGAAGGCACTGCATACACAAAAAACACAGACAAGAATACACATTGCTACATTGTCCAGAACCTCACATGTTAAATTCCAAGCAGGCAGTGATAAGCCTACCAGCAGGGTGGGTTGCTGGTGGTTCGCAGGGGTTCGGGAGAACCTCTAGTTAAGATTCTGTGCAGTTCGGAAAACCCCCAAATCCCACTCCTGGCTGGCCCTGCCCATCCCATCCTGCCCCTCCCAGGAGTCTCCACGTGGCCCATTTTGGATGCAGGTACAGTAAGTGCAGGGCATGTGCGGAGGCTCGGGGAGGGCAATAAAAGGGGCCTATCAGAAGTTTGGGAAGGCCAGAAACGGGCCCGTTTCCTGCCTCCAGAGGGCCTCCAGAGCCTGGGGAGGCCGTTTTCGCCCTCCTGGAGGCTCGAAGAAAGCCTCCAGAGTCTGGAGAGAGCAAAAATGCCCCCCCCCCATGGTGCAGGAGGCTGATTAGGCCATGCCCACCATGGCCACGCCCACGCAGCAATCGGGCAGAGAACCCCTTGCTAAAATTTTTGAAGCCCACCCCTGCCTACCAGATTGACTTAAACAGCTGGAGTGGAAAAGAATACCTGACTCTCGGGTTCGCCCCACCACAGTCTGACTCCAGGGCCCAGGCCCAACAGCATTGAAGGCCTGCACCTGTATACGGTACTCGGTCCATTCCTCCAGATCCTCAATGGTGAACTCGCGCTCCACACGGTCATGGATGGTGTTGGTCAGGGTGTGGCTGCGCCCATCAAGACGTGAGTAGCGCAACCGGTAGCCCACCGACTCAGGGCTGCCATTGTATTCACTCTCTGGCAGTGGCTGAGAAAAGAGATGGGCCATTACTATTGGACGGCATTCTATTCTTCTCTAGAATGGCTACATCAAACGGGGTAACATCTGTCCTACTCAACTGAAGTACTCCTAGCCTTTGTAAAACAGGTACAGTTTCAAAGGCCACCTAAGAGACTGATTTTTATGTACAAATGGCCAAATTTCATTATTTAAAATTATCTTGTAATTTTCTTTAATTGAAATGATAAATACAGAAAATGGATTCCCAGCCAATTCATTAAAAAAAAAATTCAGAAGACATGCAAAAAGAGAGAAAAGTTTCCTTTTTTTTAGTCTCATAAGGAATGCATATGGAATAACAATCAATTTGAACCATAAGGTTTTGAATCCTAATTCTTGGGCTTAATAGAAAGTCATCTAACTTCTGAAGTCTTCTACCTCCAATACAGATATTGCTGAAAGTTTCTGATTTGGTCTTAAGAATTTCCAATATAGTCTCAGCAGATGGTAGCATCTGTCTGATCATATCATATCATTCCAAGAAGAGTCAAGAAGAGTTCATCCTGGTTAGTATTTCGATGTGCGATCTCACTGGCTAGACCGGGAAGTTCAAAACCATTTGAGTGAAAATGATTATTAGCAATTTCCATAGCAGCCATTTCCATCTACAAGAATATATCTATAAAATCACAACATCAGATTTTTGACATAACTGAAACCTTAATTCCTTCACTGAATTTAATTTGGTAGCCTCTCAGTCTTAGACAAGGGCTGGTCTTAAAGTTCCTGTTAGGGGCAGCAGGGATTTTACAGCCTGAGGAAATTATAATCTTGACTGAGGGAAATGGGACCATGGATAAGTGTGTATGTGTTCATTCAAAATTAAGCTTTATTCAGCTAGTTCCCAGTGAAGTCTTCTACCTCTAAAAATACCTAGCATGGGAGTGAAGGAAGAACAGCCCGATGATGCCCCTTCAATTCTCCTCATTTTGACTTTGATCTATACTTCATTTCCCATTTTTTAGTTCTTCCCTTGCTTATTACTTTTTTCATACCCCATCCCTTTCCTTCACTGTACTTCTAGACCCCTCCATTTTACCCTATGATAAATGACAGAAAGGGTGAAGCTGTATTTCAATTGCTCAATATTTCACTATAGCGATATTCCAAGTTTCTGATTCAGCCTCAACGAGTAGTCTTAG
Source organism: Ptyas mucosa (assembly GCA_012654045.1). Lineage (NCBI taxonomy): Eukaryota > Metazoa > Chordata > Lepidosauria > Squamata > Colubridae > Ptyas > Ptyas mucosa. Next base: position 11,853,373 of record WNWU01000020.1, read on the forward strand.
CTTCATAGGAGTCTCTCTACTAATCTTGAATTCAAATTTATTATTGAAGCGAACTATTGAAGTTTGTCTGGGTCACTAGATAAATAATGGTAGGGTGGCCAGCCTGCTGAGATTTGCCCCTTCTCCCCTGCTTTGTTATTGTTTGCTTCCCCCCGCCTCCAGAAACAATTACAGGGCCTCCTTAGGCTACGGTTCTCACCATCCATCGTAGCCAGAGGCTGGTTTCACTGGCTGTTCGTACTGTAATATTGGCAGGAGATACATCGGGTGGAGCCTGCAATGTCTGGATCCTGCGGGAAGACAGGCTGGGTGGACTTGTCCCCACAATGTTCACTTGTCGCATCCGGAAACTGGCACCAGAGAGGAAATGGATTAAAGTTGGAAGGGAGAAGAGCACAGCAAATTCTCCAGGATTTTGAACTTCCACATTCACATGCCTTTGGTGATTTTTTGCTTTGTTTCTTCCCTTGTTCCCCTTTCCTCTTAATATCAGCGGAGGAGCCACAGTATGTGATACATAAAACCATACAAATATGTAGTGCCCTACAAGTGTGTTTTCATAAAGCCCATATCTGAAGCAAAAAGGATATTATGTGGGATTGGGCTACGTGTTCTAAACTGTGTGTTGGGTTTTCCAAGAAAACTTTAATGGGGAATAGATCTATCAATAGGCTTTAGCCATTATTTTCTTATGGAATCTCCATGTTTGGTGGTATCAAGGTCTGAAGATGAATTTTGTCTTGAGCCTTATTTGGGGTTGTTTTTTGCTCAGCTCCGATTGGACTTTATGAAAAGATTGCTTCTGATCTTCCTCTTCTTTATATGCTCATCATCATTGTCCCCATCACCATCATTGCTACTGCTTCCATTGCCATCACCACCCTTGCCTTTCTTTCCCTACACAACTACAGTAATACAACAATATGTAGCTTGATTGAGAGCAGCGTCTTTCCCTTTTCATACCACCTAGTTGGTTTTTTAAAAATAATTGTATTACATTAAAGTAATTAACAGAATAAAGTATAAATATATACAACACTGTTTAAAAAAAACACAAGGGCCTGAAAAATGATGTTGTAAGTAGAACAACTCCCAACATATTGTTTGAAAGCCTTCATTCTTGATTTCTTTGTCAGAAAAAAAAATCTAATGAAACTATGGACAAAAAATGCATTTCCGTAAATCTATTGCTGAAAAACATGTGTTGATGTCTCCTTAAATGATGGGTGACATTTTTTTTCCAGCTTTTCCCGTCTTCACTTGACTTACCTATAATATGTGTAGGGATTGAGATTGGGCACCTCCATGGATCGAGCCTCTGGTTCATTAGAAAGCTGGTGAATGAGCATCCACTCTTCACTCTCTCCGGTCTGACCCATCTGAATGCAAGCAAGGCAGAGTAAAATTGGGAAAGTACGCTATTGCCTACTTTCCTAGTAAACAGGCAAAAAATGAGTTCGCAAATATAGCAACATTTGGTATTTATGTTTCCAGGAAATGAAAAGCAAGACTGCTTTTATCTAACAGTAAAATAAATATTTGGACAAGCTTGTTAAAAAAAAAATCACAATAGTTTACTTGGGAGAATGGATTACAGCCATCTCATTATTTGTTATTATTCTGTTATTATGTTGTTGGTCTTCAGGCAGGAAAAACGCATACACTTGGAATACTTTAGTACATGCACACACAAAAAAGAGAACAATAAATTAAATACACCACATTGAAAAGCCCTTTATGTAATACATTGGCCCTCCCTGTTATCTTTGCTTTCAGCTAGTCACTGAGATTTTAAAAGGATTGCTCGTTTTCAAATCAAGGATTTTCTGCTAGAAATATTTTTAGAGGTGACTATTTTTGGAGATGTTTGGATGAGATTCCTATATAAATATGAAATCTTGAAGCTATGTAGTATAACTATGTATCAAATACCATTCTGTTTATTGCTCCAATGGTCTGCTATCTCTATTTACTGTTTCCTAGGTATTCTAATTCCCTTTATTTTTGCCCTCAGCCACTGTGGTACTTGGTCAAACTAAGTTTGTCTCTTTGTCTCCCTCTCTGTGTGTCTTATTTTGATCTGAAATTGTAGATTTCAAATCAAAACATTTACATGAAATGCAATGAGAGGGAAGCTTCTTTAACTTTCATACAACTTGATGAAGAGCTATAAAAGGGATGAAACTTCTGCTTTTTTTTTTTACCAGCAAATGAGATCTGCCTTACCTGAACCTCTACCTGCCACCTGGAAATGGAAGTCTTCCCATCATAACCAGGGCGAAACTGAAGTGTGACTGAACGAGGACCAATGTTGGAGATGCCCAAATTAGTTGGGGCCCCAGGGAGCTCTGTGAACAAGAGAAAGCAGAGAACATGGAACTCATTTAGCCATAACATAGACAATAACCACTGACTCAGCTATACTACATAGAAAATGAAAATGGCATCTTGCCCAATGTTTGTACTGACAATTTACTTTACTAGTCATGGCTTCTCCACTCTGGTGCCCACCAAATGGATGACTTTCTACATCTGTGATCATTAGCCTGCACAGTCTTCCCTATGAACCTGGCTAATGGAAGTTGAAGTATCATTTCAAAGACACTAGGATGCGGAGAACTGAACTAATCTAAAAAATGTAATAGGAGCAAACATAACATGCAATTTGGTAAGAACTGTAAGAGGGAAGACTGGATTGCACTTTTCAAAAAGAATCTCTGAGGTAAAAAGAGGACAACCAACATGAAATCGCCATCAGTATCAAATAATCAAATATGATTCTGCTCAAGTGGGCAAGGTGGGATAAGATGCAGTAGGGTAGAAAAGCAGTTTATTGCTTGTGTAAGTACGTGCCACATCTGAAGATTAACCTCTTATTACAATATTTGTTGAGATCTTAGCTACAGAAACCCAAACAAGGCCAATTCTAAACCTAGAGTCTGGTGAGTCAGGTGGTATGGAAATTCTTACAGTAAAATAAAAAATAAATAAAATATGAAGAGGCTATAGAATCTTGTTTCCTAAAAATCCTGGGCTTCAAGGAACGCACTGCTTCACTAAAAGTGTCCTATGATATTAGGAAAGTTGAGAAGTCATACAAATAGCTTTTGGCATGTAGTCTCTATGCCCTAAAATGCATCACTTTATATAAGTTCACAGAATCAGATTACGTTTGTGCTCATACTTAATGGGTAACAAAACCATTTTCTAAGGCTAGGTTGGTTCAAGAAGAGACAACCTTGAGCCAAGAAGCATCAGAGAAGATTCCTGTCACGGAAGCAGAAGGTTCTCAAGAGTTAAGTCCAGAAAGCAGTACAATTTCTACAGGACTAAAAGCATTCAGATTTCCCTAACAATTACTAAGATTTTGTCATTGCCCCCATCTCTTGCTTGTGTGTTTCCACCAAGCACCTGGCTAGTCACTGCAGCAAATGAATCCAGGAGTAAATAGGCCTTTGGTCTGATCCAGTTGGAAGGATTAAGCATCCTTCTCTTCTGCCTACAACTCCACAGAAAATAGTGTTTATTAGAGCAGTGCGATGCTTTAGATTCAGTTTGGAAGAGGTGCTTTGGAATGCACAAGAGCATGAAAGCAACATCTGTCTACAACTTGTTAAAGCTTTTGTATCTCTCCAAAGCATTGGAGCCTATGAGTTTCATGACATGTATAGTGTGTGTTGTTTGTTCCCCAAGCATCAAGACCTGCCAACAGCAGCAGATAATCTAAATGACCCCAACCTCAGCCCACAATCAAGAAACGGGAATAAACAACAAACAGCTTTTGGTGACTGACATGGTGGCTTATTAACGATGCATTAAGTAGGATCGCCACCTACTTGGCGCAGGCTTGATATTGGCACAAGCTTCAAACAAATATCTAAAGTGATCTGAATATTCATCAGATTCAAAACTTCCATCTCATGAAGGTCACCAGGGGAGCTGACAGTGTTGTCTGTAATTTCATATTCATTACTTTGATGTTTGTTAATTTAATAATGCTGAAGCTTGAGAGTAGTTGCTTGTTGTCAGATTGTGACGGGCGTGTTATGTGCCTGAATAAACGAAGCACACACACTCAAATTAATTGAATTACTGAAAAGAACAAATATTGAAATTAATTGAGATTGACAAAGTCAAAGTTCAGTCAGGCAAACTGAATTAAATCAGTTATGGAATATTATGTACTTCAGAAAATGCACCTTCAAAGCTGCACAAGAAGGTAAGAAAAGGCAAGAGGAAGATTCATTCTTCATTAAGGGAAGGACACAATACCTTAGACAAGGTTTTGTTCCGTGCTAAATTTTGTTATGCAATACAGCAGGAGTATACTGAAAAAACATTGTCCCCTACTAAGATTCATTGTAATGCCTTGAAGTTGCATTTGTAGTTTTGAAGGTCCAGGGTATCATGATTTCTATTTGCTTAATGTGCCAAACTGATGCTCCTCAAAGCCCTGGTTAAGAGTTCAATTAGGAAATTTCCTGAAAGTAGCTGAATCAGTTTGAGCATTCAGATCAGATCTGCAGGTTCACTCTCTTGGAGAAGAAGATATTAGTCTTATTAATTTTCACAGCAGGTACCAATAGATTCTGAGAGAAGACAGGTTAGCAGCTTTCAAAACGCTAGGATTTCTACCGCTAGTATACAGACCAGATATAGAACTGCTGTTCAGAATAACTGCCAGGAATAAAAAAAACCCCCATCTTTTTCATACAGGGAAAAAGTACATCCTCTTTTGTACTTGTACTGTTCTTTTGGACAACTCTCCAAAAATATATGTGGGAGGGGGGACAGAAAGGGTGGGAGAGTGAGATATCTTTCCTGTTATCACCTCTTCCCTTTTTCTGAAAAAGAAACCAAACCCTTTAACCAAGAAAAAGGTAAAGTTGACCATTGTCAAAACATTCCCTTTCCTCACAAATAAACATCAAAAATTTACAAGGAAAATTTGGGCAACTCTAGCTTTCACTAAATGATTAATTGAAGTGTATTATCTTCTAGTGGAATTCTCCTTGTAACTTGAAATATCTGGATTCTTCGTGTGTCCAATCACACTTGGCCAATAAAGAATTGAATTCTGTTCTGTTCTGTTCTGTTCTGTTCTGTTGTTCTATTCTATTCTATTCTATTCTATTCTATTCTATTCTATTCTATT
>WNWU01000020.1:11858537-11871556 GCA_012654045.1 Ptyas mucosa
TTCTATTCTATTCTATTCTATTCTATTCTATTCTATTCTATTCTATTCTATTCTATTCTATTCTATTCTATTCTATTCTATTCTATTCTATTCTATTCCATTCCATTCCATTCCATTCCATTCCATTCCATTCCATTCCATTCCATTCCATTCCATTCATCGATCAGTTTCTCTCTGTACTTATTATTGGGCTTGTAATTCATCTGCAAGTACACAGCCATCTTTCTATCATACGTTCCTGTCAAACGCATCCATACATTGGTTGCAAACAAAGAATTGTCCCCTGCATTGTATTTTTGTAGAATTTTCATTCTAAGTTAAAGGGCAGAGACCATGGGATCTCTGCCAAGCCTGGTGATAAAATACTAATTGCTGCAGGAAGACCAATAAATCAAGCTTACCTGGGGGAACCCCAGAAGAAATGGTAGAGGAAGAAACCAGTCCTTGTCCCTTGGATGTCATGGCTGCCACTTCAATAGTATAGGTGGTCAAAGCAGTGAGGCCAGTAACACGATACTCCAGGGTGACATTGGGGAGGTAGTGTGTGACACGTGTGTTTGTGCGGTTGTATTCCTCCCAGGAGATTCGGTAGCCTAAAAGAACCCACAATGTATATAGATACATAGTACTATACATCTTATATTCCTAGCAGGATACAGACAAAACAAACCTAAATAACTCAGTAAAACCTTTAAAATCTATTTATTACAAGCAGAGAGAGAGAGAGAGAGAGGCTGCATGATTTCCCAAGAAATATATCTATCAAAAGTCTGGTTCCCAGAATATTTATGACGAAAATTTACCTACAGCCACTAATCTTATCCTTAGATCCTCAGCAATATTTTTATTCTACCTCATATGTCCTCATCATTGCCATCCTAAACATGGACAGGGGAACTACAACAATCAGGATCTAGCACAGGGGTGTCAAACTCAATTTCATTGAGGGCCACAGCAGGGTTGTGTTTGACCTTGGGATGTGTGTGTGTGTGGACCAGGGTGGGCGTGGCCAGCTCGATGTCACCCGTGTCGAGGGCACCTGTGGTGGCCAAGTGTTATGGCAGGACTTGCTAGCTCTCTGCCAGCGAAAACGGAGCTTGGGGGACCCCGTGGCCCAGATCGAAGCAGTTTGACTTAGGCCTTCAGTTTGACACTCCTGATCTAGCAAATGCCCTGTCTCTTGTCCTTGTATCTCCATGTTTCTTTGCGTGGGGAGAGAAAATAAAGTGGAAATCTGTTCTGTTTAACCCAAATGAAATGTAGGCAAGGCAGCATGATGGTTTGACTTCTGCTTCAGCACTTTCAATAAAACTGGTGCCTTGTTTTGAGCTGGGCAGGGCGAAGAGTGAACAAAGTGAAAGCTTCTGGCAATGGGCAATCACCTCCCCAATAACTTACCATATTTTTCAGAGTATAAGACGCACTCCCCCCCCTAAAAGAGGGTGAACATTTGGGTGTGTCTTATACACCAAATGTAGCCCCACCACCTGCTGGTCCCCACCCTTTTGGAGGCTGCAAATGCAGCCTCCCAAACAGAGAGCCTCTCAAAACAGCCTCCAAAAGGTCCGTTTGAGAGGCTGCCTTTGCAAAAAGAAGCTCCTTTGCAAACAAAGCTTTTGGAGGCTGCAAATACATCCTCCCAAATGGAGAGCCTCTCAAGCAGATTTTTTTTTCTTATCTTCCTCCCCAAAAAATAAGTGCGTCTTATACTCCGAAAAATACGGTAGGTATTAATGCTGCAAACTGTTCTTATAAAATTCCTTTGGATGTGGCACATCTGAGCAAGGTCATATTTAGGTATAGGTGTGCTCCAGAAGACCACAAAATTTTGGGGACAGATAGAATGCGGATTCTGAACTGACATAAAAGCTATATGTGGAGGGCCCCAGCGCTGAACTTTAGTTTCCACCTGTAACCTTTTTAACTAGTTCATTATCTTTTGCTGATGGTAACATATCCTCAAGATATACTAATCACCTCTGCAGAAGTTTACCGAAACATAATTATAGGGATGTGCTATGTTGGAGGTGGTTGATTGATGGAGACAAAAGTCCACTCCTGTGCCATATGTGCTGTTGGTTTTAATCTTTTATTTAACTGTTGCTAACCTTAATTTAATGCTTTTAATGTTTTATACCTATGCTTTTATTCTATTGTAAGTTGCCCAGAGTTACTCAGGTCAGTGAGATGAGTAGCATATACATTTAATCATAAAAATGAATGAATGAAGCCTCAAGGATGAGCCTCTTAATCTGGAAGTTTGTCTACTTACCTGTTAAAATGCCATTCTTTTCCAAGGGTTCTTGCCAGCTAACCTTCAAAGATGTGTCTAAGATCTCATTGAAGCTGAGATGTCCCACTGGACCCGGAACTAGTCAAACAAAGAATCCATCAGCCAGAAAATTACAACAGAACAACCATTCTGTTAATTCTTCAAAAGAATAACTATTGTCCCCAACTTTCCAGAGGAATACATTAAACCTCTTTGGGAATGGATGAAAAGTAAGTATCAGGGCCTTCAGAGAAATATGGCAGTTTCACCAATGAAAAGCTAGACCTTTCAACTGAGGCAATAACAAGATTTCTGCAATGGAAGAGAGTGTTTAACACATGCTGCCTGGTGTGTGTAAGGAAAGTGTGGGCCCATAGTTAATGCACATATAGGAATCCAAGAGCTGGGCCTTGCCCAGCTCCAAAGGGAAAGGCCGTACCGTCCTCATGGGTGCGCACCAGCTGTGGCGGGCTGCGGGGTCCATCGCCTGGAGTAGTGAAACACAGGACTGAGGTGAAATATTCCGTGAATTTCTTGAGACCTGAGATATAACCAACATGGATATTGTCTTGGAAGTTAGGCCGTACTGTCACCACAGTCATATCTTCTTCTTGTACTGGTTCCCAGGCAATCAGCTGAGAGAAAATGAATATAATCATGTTTTGATCAGATTAGTCTAGGTAAATACGTTGCACGAATGCAAGAAATAAGTAATTAAACCCGCCAGTGAAAAAGATTAAATCAGGAAGAAAGTTTATTTAGGAATGGCAAACAGCACTACTTAATTAAGTGAAAACAAAAGAGAGTCGAATTAAAACATTTATTTCTTCCTCAGGTTTAAACAAAATTTGAGATTTTATATGGGATGTTACTTTCTACCCAAACAGACCACAATATAAGGTGTTCTTACACAGAGAAATATTTAGTAAAGGTGATTCAGGAAGGTTTCCTACAGAGGTAGGTTCTATCATCCTACACTGGTTTTCTCCATCCATCCATCCATCCATCCATCCTTTATCTAACTTTATATCACCTCAGATACGGGCATTCCAAAAACAGCTTGTCCTTTAAGAATTTTATTTAAAAGAGGTTTCCTAGAGAGGTAGGTTCTATCATCCTTCCCTGGTTTTCTCCATCCATCCATCCATCCATCCTTTATCTGACTTTACATTTTATCCCAACTAGAAAATAAACAGATGGCAACATCACATCACCTCAGATATGGGCATTCCAAAAACAGCTTGGCCTTTAAGAACTTTATTTAAAAGAGGTTTCCTACCCTGTTCCCCCAAAATAAGACATCCCCTGATAATTAGCCCAATCGGGCTTTTGAGCGCATGACAATAAGGCCAAGTGCTTATTTCAGGGTTCAAAAAAATATAAGACAGGGTCTTACTTTCAGGGAAACACGGTACAGAGGTAGATTCTATCATCCTTCACTGGTTTTATCCATCCATCCATCCATCCATCCATCCATCCATCCATCCTTTATCTAACGTTACATTTTATCCCAACTAGGAAATAAACAGATGGCAACATCACATCACCTCAGATACGGGCATTCCAAAGCTTGGCCTTTAATAACTTTATTTAAAAGGGGGAGCTAATCTGATCTCTACAGGGATGTTGATGCACAATGTGACACTTTAGCACACAGCCTCAGCCTTCCAAAGCACCTGAAAGTATGGATTTGCAACAGTTTCTCCCTCATAGATCTAATAGGCAAGTCAAAGTTGTTTGGAGGAGGTACCCATATGTAAAGACATGAAGGCTTTTATAGATCAAAATTATATAGGTCATCCTCAAACTTACAATCTTTCGTTTAGTGATCATGTGAAGGTCATATGATCACCTTTTGAGACTTTCTGACAAGCAAAGTCAATGGCGAATCCAGATTTACTTAGCAACTGTGTAACTAAGTTAACAACTTCAGGGATTCACTTAACAACTATAGCAAGAAAGATAGTAAAATAGGGCAAAACTCACTTAACAATTGCCTCACTTAGCAGCAGAAATTCTGGGCTCAATTGAGGTCATAAGTTTAGAACCACCTATACTTTGCAAATGTAGGTATTTTCTTTCCTCTTCTAGATTGAACAAATATTGAATACAGTAGCCAATTTATGTTTTAACTTGCAGTTCCCAGTGTTATAATGTTTTAAACTTTAATTGTTTTATATTGTTATTAATGGTAATATAATATACCCAGAATAGCTTGAGATGGTTGGCATATACATTAATATATATATATATATATATACATATTTTCTAGCTTATCTCCCCTACATACTTAAATGGAATATGGACTTGCTAAATGCACACAGAATCTTTGTTTTGGAGAAGATTATGTATGTGTGTGTTTTTAAAACTGTTCCCTGCAAGTAGTTGTGACAACAAATGCCCAATAAATCTGTCAGTCATTTATTTCTATGCCCAAATTCAGGGATAAAAGAGAGAAAAAATTACAGAAAAGGGAAAAATAAAGTTAGAAAAAGATACTTTATTTTTCAAATTACATACTCTAATGCAGTTAGCTATTTTTTCACTGCAACTTCAAATATAAGTGCTAATGCAGTGATGGCTAACCTTTTCTGGACAGAGTGGCCAAAGCACGTGTGCACATACACGAATGCACGCTCGCCCTCCCAAACCCCCAAAATGCAATACACCCCCCATGCACTCCCCATGTGCCCTGCCCCCTGAACATGCGTGTGTGCCCCCCCACATGTGCCCCTACCTCCCTGCATGCACATACGACCCCCTGTATGTGCCCCACCCCTGTGCATGTACGTGCAGCCCCCCATATGTGCCCTGCCCCCCCGCATGCGCGGACAGCCCCCACACACATGCGCAGCAAAGAACCAAAGACCAGCTGGCCGGTGGGAGGTGCATGTGCATGTGTGGCTGAGCTGAACTGGGGTGACAGGGGGCCACGTATGCATGCGTGGGGGGCAAGGTGCATATGCGGGGCCATGCCCGCCTTGCATTTTGGGGGTTTGGGCACACCTGTGCGCATTCGCAGACACCCACGCACACTTTGGGCACTCGGTCTGGAAAAGGTTAGTTATCACTGCCATAGTGCAAAAATTACATTGGAATAAGTGTGTGACAATTCAGTCCTAAATCAGCAATTTTAGTCTTTGGGAAATGTACAGTAATCAAATATCCATCTTAGATATTTATGTTTACACAGTCAGATCCTGTAGAGAGCTTAAAGAATGACTTTAAACTAGAGTTACTACTCTGGCAGTTTCAGATAAGTGGACTTGAACCTGGGCTAAGAAATTAATTTGAGTAAATGTCTAAGACAACCCACTCCTAGTTCACCCAAAGGTAGAGAAAGAAATGAGAAATCACATCCAGAGTTGCAAGGTTCTTTTACTGGAGCTGTAACAATAAAAATAGTCCTGACCTAAATGGCATTATTTTCTTAAACTGGTCCGTCTTGTAGAGCTGAAAGATTCTAAATAAAGCTTCCACATTTGCTCATGTTTCTTACTAAGGTTTCGTGAGCAGATGGTTAAAACGCTACTGACAACTTTTTTCTCTTCTGACCTTCAAAAATATACTGGACTGGCTGCTCAGATAGGATTCTTCCTGTTGTCTATTAGGGATGAACCATTTTGTAGACTGGCTTGAAAAGCAACTAGACAAGCAGCACTACTGTGAAAAACTGACAGGCAATGCACCATGATGCATTGGATGATTGTTGCGTGGATGATTGACATTGTTAGTAAAACACCATATGGTATACTGCCTAACGTTCTCCCTTGTCCTTCTTCTGCCAACATGAGATCTAACTAATGTACTTTCCATTAGGCCATGTTTTCTTGGGATTGTGACTGTAAGGTTAAAGCTGAAGTATACGTACATAGGAAAAAAACCACCTGTATGTATTGTTCAGAAATTGATCTGGTTATTTTTTTACAACCCTGAAACTCCCTAAGATCATTCCACCAACATTAGGCTACTAACCCTAGCTTTTAATTGCTAAATTTTTACTTAGTAGCAGCAGCAAATAAAACATTTCTGTAGTTTTCTAGTATGTTTATCATGACATTTTAATGGAAATCCCTACCAGACTTTCCCAAATGATCATAACAGATCATCAAGAGCAGCGACTGAATATTCCAGCTCAATCCCTCCATTAACATCACTAGATCTTGGCCACCCCCCTGTATTCTCAGAGAATGAAAAATAATAATAATAATTAGTAAAAAAACTGGAGAAAAATGTGATCCTTGATCACAACAGGTTATAATCTGGGGATTTCATTTTGTTCTAGTTAGATATTAATATACATATCTGGAACATTTCCCCTATGTTCAAGTATTTAAATCCTTGGATAACAGCCAGATGGATATAAGGTTCTTGAAGTAAAATCCCGGTTTACCATCTCATTCTTGACATTACTGATATTGGCTTTCTAAGCTAGGTGGGATGTGGCAGCTGACCTATATGTCCATCTGTTAAACTTTGCTAGGATCTAGATTTACATAATTTAATGATTCTGGCCTCAATCCCTACTGCACTATTAGTCAAAATGTTGCTTGAGATCCTCATGGGATTTTAACAATCCTCTTCTATATCCTTCTGTTTCTGTGATCTTTTTTACTTCCTCTAAGTCTCTTCAAAGTCATGTGGGAAGAAATTCATTGGGATTAAAAGCTGCCGATTCTTGCTCTGTGGCAGGGAAATGTGTTGAAGGGATAGAGAATTAGGCAATGTGCTGAACGCTTGTGAGTTTTTTCTCTCTTAGACATCTATAAGACACTGAAAACATAAAGTGCCTTATATATTGTCAAGAGTTCTGCCACTTTCCTCTTCTAACCAAGTAACAGGAAAAAGTAGTATCTATAGTGCTGTTTGGTTTTTAATCAGGGCAGAAAGGGTAAAGAGGAAGAGGTATTTACTACTCAAAGGTGATGGAAAATGTGGTCCAGAGAGAATATCAGGTCACCATCATGGCAAAAGAGAAGAAAAGGGCTGAAATCCAAAAAGTTATTCTAAAGGCAGTTTCATTTCTAGCTTAAAGCAGCAGTAAAAAAAACAACTTTGAATAAACGGTACCATCCAGGAATTAAACAGTTATAGTGTATTTATTCAGAATCGTATATTAGAAGCTGGACGGTAATTATATCAAACCACAAGCTTTAAATTTAGCTTTTTAAACGCAGACCTGACTACTGTACAATTTGCTTCAAAGCAATGGGTACTATGATATCCCCCAGAGAAGGATAAATTGCTGAAGAATCTGAATCCCTGCTGATATAAATTTGGCAGGGTGAAAGAGGAATTTCTGTAACTCTTTGGTTCCTTATTGTGGGAGGGAAATATTATATGAACTCTGAGGAAGGAAAAAAAATGCAACTCTATGAGGTATGTTCAAGACCTAGAGAACTTGGGAAACTACCGGATTCATACAAGCTTACCTATATTTACTCTCTTCCTACAACTTTTCTTGGTCCTTTCTTAGATAGGAGCTTCACTGATATGAAAAGGTACTGACACTGAAAGCTCATGGGAGCTCAGTGGGGAATGGAGCATAACTTCCCTTTTTAATATTGGAACTCTGTTTCTGTTCTGTGGGATAAAAAGCCCTAAAGCTGCTGGGTCCAAACTTCAAAAGTAACTGAATTTCAGATTATTGCTTATTAGAATTAAATCAATCCTTATTTTATTGTTTGGAAGAGCAACACAAGTGATAAAAGAAATCAGAGGGTTCTATTCTTGGATATGCAGCTTGGAAGAAAATGACTTTTCTTAACAGAAAAAACAGTTAGTTTGTCCATAAAATAGGCATAAAAAAAAGATACCTTTCAAATGAATGAAGGACTGCTAAACATAGGACAACACAGGCGGCTTATTCCTTTGATGGCTGTTTACGACACCAACCAAAAACAGCTTTTTTAAAAAGCTGGAGAATTGTTGGGAAGATAGGCTCAGAAAGATAATTTTTATTGAAAGTTGCTTAAATATCAATTATGGAAAATTTAGTTTAGTTTTAAGAAGTATGTGTTTTTATCCTTCCAAAATAAGTCCGATTAACCGATGCTGATAACAATGCATAATCAACTACTTTGTGATGGTATTACATGCAAGAATGTTTGGCTGCTTAATTGGCAGAGTGCAAGATAGCCTATAGCAAGTTAATTAGATACTAATTAGGCCTCCAAAATACTAATCAAAAATACTAAGTGGCATTTAATAAGTATGTTAAGTATCCTTCTTAACGTTGGTTATCTCATTTGGCAGCAATTAAATTTTCAAACTCCTCTGGAGTAGATTAAGAAGCAAGTTTTAATTATTTAAATTCAATTTAATTAATGCAAATCTGAATTAATTACAATTCAGAATTAAGCACACAAGTCAAGTCTTCCATACAAGTATTATCTTTTTGTAAATATATTTTAACAGATAAGCTCGGAGCCATGAAAACAGATTTTTAATTAAAGGAGAACTAAGAAAGGTCTTCTTTTAAAAGAGCTGATGATCAAATAACTGTAAACTAAGAAGATTCTTCAGATTCGTATGCAGTGAGAGTTTAAGTATCATTAATTGTATTCTCTCTACTGGCTATTCTCTCTATTACCTTAGACAAGAAGCTTCCTCAAGAAAAGCAGTGACAAAAAAATCTTTTCATTTTGAAATCCAAGTTGCCATTTCATTTTGGAGCACACGGGTGCACTAGTTTGCTATAGTACAGTACATTCAGTAAGTAACGGCCATGGAGATGCATAGTCCTTATAAGAGATTCCCATTTAACACTACTAAGGAGGAATCATATAATTAAATTGGACTTTTATAGCTAGCTCTGGGATGATAGAAAAAACAACAACAACAACCCAGAAGCAAAGACATATTTTGCTAGTCATACTGACTATTTAGTGGTTGCTTGGAGGGTGGGGGAAAGTTGGATCTGCTTATTGTTATGGTTCACATATTACTGTTCAAGAAGAAGGTGGGTCAGATTCCGTACCATTTGTAAATTACACTGTGACTAGTAGGAAATTTCATTAGATGAAATTTACAGATAAGACAAAGATCATTAGTTGACCCAGGAACATCTCTGTGTTATGATTAATGCTGCTAAAACAGTTAATGAAAAGAAACCTGAAAGCTATGTAACTCTATTAAATAGACTCCCATCAAGAAGTACAAGCAGAAAAGAGCAGGAGTGCTTGGCCCTTCTTGATGGAAGACAATAGGTTATATAGCTTTCTGGTAATGAAAGAATGGTGACTGTAGATTCTGTTAGCACTTGGTGGAAAGAGGCAGAATGGGAACTCTGATGCAAATGTCTGGACTGGACTGTTGTGGTCCGCCAGCAGCCTGCGGAGCTAGCAGCAGAGTCGGACAGTGAGGAGGCTGGGACCAGTTCTGGAGTCTGGGGAAGGCTCGGACGAGGGCTCTGTGTCGGAGGCAGAGAAAGGGCCAGCTGGGAAGTATGTGCTGCCTCCGGAGCCTCCAGAGTCGGACCTCAGTGAGGCAGAAGAACAGGGGGAGCCTGTTCCCAGTGGGTGCATGCGCAGAGCTGCCAGAAGGCAAGAACAGTTAAAACAAAAGGGACGACTTGGGAGTAGGGCTTGGAGATGATTGGCCCCTCCCATAAGACTTAAAAGAGGAGCAAAGGCACTGGGCCTTTGCAGGAAGCAACTGTTGTGGCTCCGACCCCCGAGGCCATCGCATCGGAGAAAGAAGGCTCCGGACATGAAGGAGAGGAGCCAGCCAGGCCTCCCTCCCCCGGCCCCTCCTCTCTGGCAATTCCTCAGCTGCCGGCCGAAGGAGAGGAGATTAGCCAGGAGCCAGGTGTCTCCGATCAGTCGGAAAGTGATGAGGGAGACAAGCTGTGGCTGGACCCACGTCAGTGTCGGCGTGCTAAAAGATCCCAGCAAATGAGGAGGCGTGCCAGGGATTAGCTGAGTCACTGGACCACACCCCACAGGCTATATAAAGGAGTGAGGTGGCAGTTTGAATTCTGTGATGGACAAAGTTTCATTCTTGTTAGTTTCTTGGTGTCAAACCTCAGTCGGCTTCAAGGATTGGAATTTGGACTGTGTTTTTCCCAGCTGGTGTGTATGTGTTTGTTATCTGGTGAAGGAATACCCCCCCCCCCCCGGTTTAGTAAAGAACTTGGCAGCCGGTTCCCATAGGGCTGCCCAAGCCTTGATAACGAAACCTCTGTGTGTGCCAGTCATTTAACCCTCGTCTGTCTGTGTGGGTTTGTGCGTGTGGAGGACGGGGACAGAACAGCAACGTTGTTAATTCTGTGCAGTTTAAAGTCTGAAGCTCTGTTTGATTCTGGACTCCGTGTGGCTTTGCCAATTAGATTTTTGGCAGCGTGTCAAGGGAGATAAAGGTGGGTGATTATGAGACTTATCCCGAAGGACTCTTTACAACTATTTGGGACTCATCTGTGAATGAACAGAATTCACAGCTGTTAAAATAAAACAGGTTTTTGGGACTATTCATGTGTTTTACTGACTCAGGAAGCCTAGATCAGAACATGGACTGTCTTAATTCTATTTCACTTTTATTTCACTTCCTGGAACAAAAATAACTACCCAGTTAATCATCTCAAAACTATAGTTTGTGTTTCCATTTACGGCCACACAAATGTTCATTCTGAAATTTTCAACATCTGTCCAATCCCATAAGGAGCCAGGAGAATTTGGGGGTTACAACTAATCTTCCCCAAGCTCGTGTTCTAGATGTGTTGGGGTTGCAATTTCCAGCGTTTCTACCCAGAGTCCCAGCGCATGTGTTGGGCATCCAGAGAGGAAATAAGACTTGTCACAGCTGTTAGTTACAGCTCTAAATGCCTTAGAAGTAAACCACTTTCTCCCCCTTCATGAAGTGTCTCTTACCTTGTAGCCCTGGTTGATGCCATTGACAAACTGGGGGCTAGGAGGGTTCCAGGTGAAACGAATGGTGGTAGAATTGGTGGCCTCAGCCTGGACATTACCCGGAGACACCGTAGGAACTGTGGAAAAGAGAAATTGGAAGGAAGCATGTCAGCAACATCTGTAAGGTGCACCCCAACCTTCCATTTTAGGTTCATCAGCTTTACACTCGGAAGCAAGGCTATATGAGCAAAACCTGACTGAGATTTAAAGGGAGTTGTCTACAGCCTATGGCATTCTGAATCTTCAGCATGGTACATTTCTGCCTTTTAAGCCTACTGTAATGGCTTTTCAATGTTTCATGGCTTTGGGAGCTACAATGGAAGAAAACGGAACTGCTATGAATGGGCAGGAACTAATCCTTTCACTGACAAAATTAGGGCTTCCTCTCTGCCCAGATGACTATGTGTCATAGCTTACCACCCTGGAGAGTCCATTCTGTGACTTTGGCACTGTAGACACCCAATCCGGCACTGTTGTAGGCAGCCACTTCAATTTCATAATTAGTCCAAATGATTAGGTCCTCAAGCAGCAGATTGTTGACATCAGCATTACTAATGTTCCTGAACTGGTAGCCAACTGGCAGACCAGCCAGGCAAAATCTGGAAAAGGAACAACAACAGGATCAGGGCTGAACCAATAAGATCATCTGTAGGAACAGTTAAGCCCAGTGAACAGCCACTGCTTTTCCAATTTTGCACCCCTCAGTAAAAAATTAAAAAGGCTTCCAAAGATTTATTTGTCCCGATGACTTAGCCACCCATATGTTAATATCTACCTAATGATGTATCCCTTGAGAATGCCGTTCTGGTGGTTTTCGGGTGGTGGCTGCCACTGGATCATGATAGACTGGTTTGTGCGGCCACTGGCAATGACATTTTGTGGAGGTGCTGTGGGGGGTTCCTCAGGAAGCGACAACCTATGGAAGGAGACAAAATGTAGGGGGCAGGTTTCAAAGTTGGCTCAGAGTTTGACTTAACACTCAAACCTTAATTCTTACAATTTAGTCCTTATGAAGCCAAGCCAAGTCCAGTCATATCATGGCATCCCCTAAATACCATCCTGTGTATGCATGAGCTGCATTAAAATGGTGCAGTCATTTGCTCGTATAAATGTTCTTTAACCCAGGGGTCCACAAGCCACGGGCCACTACTGGGTCGTGGCTTATTCGGAATTGGGCTGTGTGAACTCAACTTCCACAAGTATTGGGTCGGCGGGCACTCACACACTGGCCCGCTGCTCGTGCAAGGGCTGGGTGTGCACTGGCCCATCAGTAGTGCAAGGACTGTGTGCACATGTGTGTACCGGCATGCTGCTCACGTGGCCCAGTTGCCCTCTCTTCTCAGCCGGGCTGCCAAATCTCAAAGTTGGGGACCGCTGCTTTAACCCCATCTTAATACCAGTATAAAGAGAGCAGTTATCTGGTTTTGCTAAACTCTGTGTCTACATCATACAACATTGGGACATATTGTTGATAACAATTCAAGTCTTGCTGTCTTTCCATGACCATGCTCCCTTTTCTGCATCACCTTTAAACATTAATTAAGGACAGGTTCCCTGGTGCAATCACAGGTATCTCTATACATGAATGTGAGCCAGGACAATGCTCACCCACACATATGGCCACCTCACCTCTCAGTGTCCTTGCTGAACTGGCCTTTGCCCACATCATTAACAGCACAAAGGCGGAACTGGTATGAGCGGGCAGGAACTAATCCTCTCACCAGCACTGAATTTACTTCAGGATCCACACTGGCCATAAGAACTGTCCAGGGAGCATCTGGAAAGAGAAAGAGAAAGAGAAAGAGAAAGAGAAAGAGAGAGAGAGAGAGAAAGAGAAAGAG
>WNWU01000020.1:11871656-11890538 GCA_012654045.1 Ptyas mucosa
GAGGGAGGGAGGGAGGGAGGGAGGGAGGGAGAGACAGACAGAGAGAGAGAGAGAGAGAGAGAGAGAGAGAGAGAGAGAGAGAGAAGTAAGGCATAATCTTGTGGAAAAGTTATTTAGGAAGAATTAAGGTAACACAGTGCATGCTGTCCATCTATAAAAGGAAAAAAAAAGTTATCTAATCCCTCTCCAGATTTTTTAATGTAGTGGTCCCATGGATCAAATTTTGTCTAGAATGATCCAGTACTTGCAGAGAGAAAATTCCAAGCCTCCTTCAGTCTTACACAGTATCCCATTTTTTAAAAGCCAGGATCCAGTTCTGCTCCTGGCTGCATCCTAAAGATCACTGCTATGGGAAGAAGCTGTGCATGTTTGATCAGGGAAGTAAAACCATCTCAGGGTTTTTCCAGGGATAAAGGAAATCACTCTGTTCAACACAAGGTAGCCCTGTACCTTTGGGTAAGCTTAGCAGTGGCAATGGGCATAAGCAGTATTTTTAAACTATGACAAATCCTTGAGAACATATAACACTTAAAAGAAGAAGCCACAAATTGCAACAAAAGCTTTTACTGCCTACAAGAGGTCCTCCAGAAAATTTAGACTCCCACAACACCCATTTCATCATAGTCCCACCAAGGATTTTTTCCCATCACTTTTGAGACGGGATCGTCCAGTTCTGTTTGCCACAAGAACATGGGCAAGTTGTACCTGACAACTTTAGGATGGGAAGATGGTGCAATGCCTTACTGTTTTCGGAGACCTCGAGGATGTAACGCAGCAATGGGCTGTTTCCGTCAAAGGGCTTGGTCCACGTCAGGTTGATGGCCCGTTTCTCTATAGCACTTAGCCTGGCAATGGGGTTTTCAGGTGCATGTGGGAGCTGCCTGATGAAGATAATAGAAGAACCTATTTTAGAAGCTCACGTAAGAGAGAGAGCTATGAAAGTAGAGGTCCATTCATTAAGAAGAAAAAGCTATGTAGAAAGAGACTTTCAAGCCACCATGCATGAAAAGGTTAGACTTGACTGTCACTGCTGGTGTTTATAATGGAGCAAATGCCCTGCTTAATCACAGTGTTAATTCAGTGGGGTAAGAGGCAGGGGTGAAATCCAGCAAGTTCTGACAGGTTCTGGAGAACTGGTAGCGGAAATTTTGAGTAGTTCGGAGAACCAGCAAATGCCACCTCTGGCTGGCCCCCCGAGTGGGGTGGGAATGGAGATTTTGCAATATCCTTCCCGCAGGAGTGGGGAGGGAATGGGGATTTTGCAGTATCCTTCCCCTGGAGTGGGGTGGGAATGGAGATTTTGCAATATCCTTCCCTGGCCACGCCCACCAAGCCATGCCCACAGAACCGGTAGTAAAAAAAATTGGATTTCACCACTGGTAAGAGGTTTGTGGAGAAATACACAAAGTATCCTGGAGATATTTAGAGACCCTTGATTTTTCCAGCCAACAGTGCTGTGTCATTTCTGTGGAGCAACTATCAAGATTTTTGGATAGGAGTAGCTTATGCTTATTCAACGAATCAAATGCTATTGATATTCAGGTTTGCAGTGTAAAAGTTGCTTCAATGCAGTGTGTTGTAACGCTGCAGACATGCGTATGAATAATGAAGAGTATGATTAGACAATGAATAATATAGATTATGATTTGGTAAGGAACACACATGTGGCAGTGTTATATACCAGTACGCGTGCAAATGTCGACAGCGACCGTATCACATTATAATTACTCTTATGCTGCTGAACTAACACTGTGGAAGACCTCTGACTGCATATCAGTTCATGGTGAGAGAAATTTGAGTCTAACTAGGAGTTGTAGAATGGCTCATAAGGAAGTAAACATTATGTTGATTTCTAGAGGCCAGAAGAGCATGCTACTCGACACATAGCTGGTATGGTATTCTTGCAAGATATAAAGAAAAATATGAATGTATAGCACTGGAATACTTTTGATCATCTCTTCTAGCAGCCTCACTCACACTTCAGCTAGTTTCTGGTTCATCCATGTATTAGAATATGTTGGCTTCTCATTTCTAGGACAGGAGTGCACCACTTTCATTATCTGATAGCTGTACTTGGCTTTTGAGCAGCCCACATTCCAAAAAGTATAATTTTGTTTAGGTTTACAATTAGTTAGAATACATTTAATATGACACTTCTCAATGTTGTATATAATAGTTCCCTCCCTCAATCATGCTACAATTAGGTTACGTTGGGTGGTCTCTGACGGCTGCATCAAAGATTTTTGGGGAACACATCCAGCCCTGGAAAATCAGATTCTATACCTGTACTGAAGAAGGGTAGCCTTACCGGACTCGCAGGTGGGCACTGTGAGAGTCATTGCCTCCAGCAGATATCACATGACATGTATAGGTGCCAATGTCCCCGGACCAGGTCTGGGCAATGTGCAAAGTGCCAGTGGTATCCAGACGCATGCGTGGCATGTTCTCTGTGTTCACAATTGTGCCATCCTTCTCCCACATGTACCTAAGGAAAAAGAAACCGGGCATGGTGATAAAGGTTCCACCCCTGCCAACTATTCCTAATCTATCCAGATTGCTATTAGAAGCTTTGGTTGATTCCTGATATCCTAAGCCAGGTTGCAAAGAACTAGAAGCAGATCATCTCTCAATTCTGATTGCAATGATCTAATGATTTAATCCTAGTTCTTGTGTAAACTATTTTCTAGAGTACTCCATCTTTTTTTGCAGGTAGTGAACTGCTCATCAAATACTAGTATGTACACTAGTACTAGTGTACTAGTATGTGACCCCCCCCCCCCCCGGGATATTTATCCATGTTAGTTATCTTTTAGTAATGCATTCTTGCAATGTAGCATATTGTTCACAAATGGGTTTACATATTTGTTTAAACCTAATTTGGAGAATAAATGACAACTGGTTGAGTTCACACTTTGCTCTAAGCTTTAACCATATGAACTGGGTTCACATCATGCTAAGCTGAAACAAAACCATATTTTGACTTAATATGAAGTGTGAGCTTAGCTAGACTTAGGTAGACTTAGCAGCCAACACACTCTATAGAGAAGGAAAGGAGATCTTTCTAAAAAGGCATACCATGATGTTCTTCCTTCACCCACTAGTGCAACACAACAATTTGTCTCGGCTTCAAAACTAAGCTATGCAGCAGGTGGCAATATAGGTCTATGAATTTGCATGTATGTATTTTGCATTATGTTTCTCAGTAGAGTAAAGCGCATTCAGATGTGGCTAGAAGATTCCTTGCTTTGTCATACTGCAAGACTCCAACATCAATCTTAGAAAAGCATTGTAGATAAATGGAGTCCTGACTGTTCCCAGATTGCAGAGATGGCTAGAGAGTGTCTCCTTTCAAAGGAGCTAATTTGTATGAAGAAAGGTACAATGGCCAGACAAGCTGAGGTCAATAAACTATTCTTTCCTAGCAAGAGGAACACAAGCAAACCCCTACTTAGGAGTTTATATGCTCCTCAGGAAATCACTGAGAGTATATACAGAATTTTAGCATTACTTCTAAGCTGAATATTTCTTTTTCTTACAAAGAAGTTTGGAAATTTAAAGACATTCAGCTTTTTTTTTTTTTAGAATTCTCAAGTTTCCGTTTTTCTAATAGTTCTTTTTACTTGGCTCTCATTTCTTTCCTCACTTTTCTTTCATCTTAACACATATGAGAAATGGTCACCTACCGAACTAGCACATTGGGGTCATGTGTTACTCCACAGGTCATTGAAGCCTTAGTGCCTTTGATGACACTTTGATCCTGAGGTGGGTTAGTGATACGAGTCCGGGCTGCCAGACAAAGAGACAGAAGACAGATGAACATAGTATGAACACAGATCAAAATGGGACAGGTAAACAGACATAATTCCTATATCAACTCAGGATTCAACACCTGGAATTTTAAGTTCTGGTAATAAAGGCATCCTTTTTGTAAGACTAGAAGGAGGAGGCCCCCAAAACCAGATCTGATACATCATAATACCAACGATTAAGCAAGCAAGCAAACAAACAAGAACAATGCACCCACCCCTGATTGTTTTTGAATGCCTAAAATAAAGGGGCATTAATTCAATTTTTAGTTGTAGTTACTCCTCTCCCCAGACTGAAGCTACTCCTCTCCCCAGACTGCTTCACATATATCATCTAGTGCAACTCAAGCTGTGATGGAAACACTAACAACCTAAGCTATACATTTAATTGAAAGAAGAAGGGAAAATACCCTTCTTGCTACAATTACATTGGATCCTTGGTTCCAACCAAGCAACACCCATCCATCCATCCAACCATCTGTCCATCCATCTTCCTTCATACATACAAGGTGACAATATATCTGAGGGAGATGGGTGGTACAGAAATGTGAAAAATAAATTAAAAATAATAATTAAAAAACTGGACCAAATGAGGCATTTTCTCTCTGTTGTGCAAACACCTAAAGTGGAAGGGAGGCCAGAGAGAGTTAACTATCTCCTTTCAGTCACAAATATTTAGATTACAGATGGGGGAGTTATCCCTTCTTGTCCAGCTACTAAAAAGGTCGGTTTAGAGCAGCCTCGGAAGAAAAGGGCTTCTCTTGGCATTCTGTCTTGGAGTTATTTTTCTTTTTGTTACCAAGTCTTTGGGCAAATGGTGGGAATATAAAGAACAGAAAGGGATGTGGGAAGGTGTTGGCTCTGTTCAGATCATAGTTGATTTTTAACAGTTCGTTCCTCCTCCACTGGGGTGAAAACATGTTAGGAAATGACAGCCTCCTTAATGGCAACTGGGAGGACAATGAAAATGGCTACTTCCTATCTGACTGCTTGGTAACAGTGTGCTATCAGCACCGAGAGGGGAGGTCAATTGCCCGATGAAGCAGCTGACTTGATCAGTCATGCTATTTAATCCAGCCAGGCTGAAAACCCCATCACTTAAGTGTTATCACAAAGGAGGCTTTTTGGTTGAATGTGAGCTTTGTACTTGCCTACAGTATACACTGAGGGAAGGAATAAACAAGTGTCCCAGATATTTTGCACTATAGCTCTCACAATTCCTTGCCAATTATTCTGACTGAGGCTGAGGGGAACTGAAGTTCAAAATGCCTGCCAAATGTAAGATTAACTATCCCAATCTACAAAAGGGAATGTGGGGAAGGTTAATATAGGATGGGCTTTATAGGGTAATTCACCATACGAGCAAGACTACATTCATATTTCATATATGTAGGGTGAGAATCATTGAACAGATAAACAAAATAATAAGATTCTCAGAGCTTACTGTTCCATTTTTGCCCAGCAGGGGGAACCAATCCACCTCAACCAGGAATGTGGCAGAGCTAATGGCAATTGCTTTATTAGACAGAGTTAAAACTGGTTTTGAAAGGTGATGGATATGCTCTCAAAAACAATTAGACACTCGCAACCCACATGGGCCACTGAACTTAAGATGGTAGCACGTCTGTGCTTTGTTGCATTGCACTGATAGTTCCCATAACATGACATTGTGGGATCAAACTTATCGTTTAATTCCTTACGACGTGCTGCATTTATAGAAATGCACCAATATGCCATTAAGAAACTAGCCAGAGAGACAAACCACACATGACGTCTCTGCATCAGGGATTAATCCTGGGCCAATTGCTTACTGTACAAGTAAAGGCAAATGTAGGAAACTCTGCTATATCAGAATACTGACTCTCTCCCATCCCCCTTCCCCCACCCGCATCCCCGGCTGCTGAAAACTGTGATGAGCAAAGCAGTGATTATTATTATGTTATTCAACATTATCAAGGAAAGCAGGGCTTTTGGTCGCTTTTCTCCATGTTTGCCTTTTTATGGAGGGGATTTTTAACTTTAAAGTGCACTAAAACGCACTCGACCTAAATGGGAGGATTACCACTTTCAATTTTCCTTAGTTTCCTGTAACATTAATTGGGAAATAAGTCTGGCGTTATTAGGTGGCTTGACATAAAATCTGGGAAAGTATAAACTTGAGGATTCTGGGAGATTAAAAGCAAAACAAATTACAGGCATGGGGTTCCCAAGAGAAAAAAGTGGGAAGCTAATAAGAGGGCAATGGGGAGACTTTTACCCCAGACAATAAGCTCTGCAGAGGCTTCATCAACGCCACGCGAGTTAGTAGCCAGGCAAGTGTAGCTGCCAGCATCCGAGATCCGTGAAGGGCTGATGAGGAGGCTTCCTGACTCTAGCAATGTAAAACGAGGAAGCTGTACTGAGCCACTGGCCAGGATCCGTTCACCTGTAGGAGAAAAGCGAGACTTCATTGTGTGGTCAACGGTGACCTCATTGAGGCTGCCCATAGATTTTGTCAAATCACCAATTCTGACCTCAGCTCTACCCTAGAGATCTGTAAACCTAGTAGCCCAGCCAGGCACAGAGAAAACGATTGACAGATTTGTCAAAGGTTTCTTCTTCCTCTGTGTGGATGAGTTTCAAGCTATCTATGATTTATGAATTCAAAGGGTCCCAAAGAGGAAATGTTGGCTTTAGAACATATCATAAAATACGGGTTTGGCTGGTGACACCGCTTGGAATGTAAATTTGCAGAATAAAGCAAAGGAGCATCAACTTTTTCTGTGCAACTGAGGGCGGTATAATAAAGATAGTAAAAGTTTGAGTTGCCTGGAAGCACAGGGCTGGATTTTGGGTGGGTAGGAAGTCTTCTCATCCTTTGCAGGAAAGGACAACGATGCTCTTCAGGTATTTTGGACTATAATTCCCATACCCATTACACATTTGGTCAAGTGGGTTGGAACTATCATAAACATCTGGGTTGCCTGCTTTTTTTTTTGTTCTTTCAAACTAGTCATTGATCATTTCTATACCTCAAATACTCTCAGGCTAAATCTTTCTTCCCCAATTAATCCCACCCCATCAGCAGGCAGTGAATGGGAATAGGGGTCATAGATGGCTAATTCGTTAACGATTTAGCCCTAGTTATTCCTATGATTTGAAATGTAATCTCCCTTGTTCTCAATTCTGATTCTTTTTCTTCTTATCCCAGAGGAATCTTATTGTAGGGCTAATATTTCTGAAATACACACTCTGACCTAAAGCAATATGCTCCAGGTAGGATCAACTATTTGGTTGTAGATACAGGAGATATAATTCCCTAAGTGTAGCTGATCAAAGGTATCCTGTAAGGGTCATACTCAAGGGAAGTCAGTAACTTTAAAAAACATAGAGGCGTTTTAGGTTCAGTGAGGCAATGAAGTTGTTAAGAAAAACCAAATCCATGGGTCATTCCAGCCTAGTTCAACGAGTGGGTTTTTCCATCACAATTTAACTGGTGTTCAATGGTGTCCTTTACATCTGTCACAGAAATAGATTCTCTTTGGTATACATGAAGGTGCTGGCCTAGAAACCAGGAAATTGTGAATTCTAGTCCTGCCTTAGTCATGAAAGCTGGGTGAGTGAATTTGGTTCAGACACTTTCCCTCAACCCAACTCAAGTCACAGGATTATTACTGTGGGGAAAATAGGAGAAGGAAGGTATATTAGGTATGTTTGCCACCTTGAGGTACTTATAAAGTAATAAAGGCAGCATAAAAAAAAAAATATAATAAAAAAAATCTAAAATAAATTCCCAAAATTTGAGGGCACGCAAAGGAGTTCAGAGGGAGTAAGAAAAAGGAAACTTTCTACTGTGTGAAAAGAAACGAATCTCCAAAACTTGATGCTTCAATCCTTCTTGCAAAATACATAACCCTGCTATGCTAGTTTCTTGCGTGCCTGACTCCTGCTTTTCCAAAGCATGAATAGTTTCCCAATTCACCATTACCTTTCTGCCAGGTGATAGCTGGTCTGGGAGCTCCAGACGTCTCACAGCTGAGAACCACAGCCATTCCATCAATCACTGTGCTGTCCAAGGGCCCTCTGGTTATGTTGGGCGCAATGCCTGTAATGAGGGAGAGATGAGAAGAATGCTTATAGGAGGAGTTTAGAACTACCAGAACTCTTAACGCAACATAAACGGAATTTTATTTCCCTGACACGCCACCCCAAAGACTACCATCATTGAACAGAAATAAAATTATTTGGAAGACCTTACCCCGTGTAAGGTCACGGGTCCTTTTTGGCCCAGGTTTAATAATGGATACCATGCTATGCTTTGCATTGTGGAAATCATCTCTCAGTGAAACAGAGGGAGAATCCGCTATTTACAAAATTCCCATTTTGCTCTCCAAAGATATCTTGCTCTTCCTTGAAGATGACCCTTGCTCTATCAAAATAACATTCACTGGCTATCTTTTATTTCCTTCCTTGACTCTAATCTCCTGGGTCTTCTGCTTGAGCAAGACTAGAAGACCTCCAAGGTCCTTTCCAACTCTGTTATTCGATGACATCAACACTATTGAGCCGGGTGTGCACACATGTGCCTGATTAATAATTGTTCATATTTCCCCACCAAGCACCACTAGTGGTAGGTACTGCAGATAATAGGTGACAACAGTGGTGAAATCTAAAATTTGTTACTACCAGTTCTGTGGGCATGGCTTGGTGGTGGTGGGGTAATGTGACTGGATGGGCATGGCCAATTTTTTTTTTTAACTTTTAAAACCATTTTTTCTACAACCTCTTCTGGGAAGAGGTTGTAAAAAATGCTTTCAAAAGGCTCTGACGATCCCAGCTGAGTTGCATGATCAGCAGAGACTTTTTTTCTTTTAAATGCCTCTGCCGATCAGGCAACTCAGCTTGGATCGTCAGAGGCATTTAAAAGAAAAGAAGGGGTTTTTTCATTTAAAAGCCTTTGACGATCCCAGCTGAGCCGTGCGATCATCAGAGGCTTTTTTTTTTACTTTTAAAAGCATTTTTTCGGCTGACGAGGTTGTAGAAAAAATGCTTTTAAAAGCAAAAAAAAAAAAGCCTCTGATGATTGTGCGGCTCAGCTGGGCATGGGGGAGGTGGGGTAGGGATTTTTGCTATTGGTTCTCCGAACCACCCGCCTCCATCGCTACCAGATTGGGTGATCCAGTCCGAACTGGGAGCATTTCACCCCTGGGTGACAACCAGAAAAGCAAATTAGGGGAAATGAACTTGCTGACTGTTGTGGCCTGTTGGCCGCCAGCCTCTCCAGCAGCTGAATCAGATGACGCATGGGAGTCAGGATCAGCATCAAGGCAACCTGAGAGCTCTGAGTGGGAAGAAGGAATGGAGTTGTCAGAGAGAGAGAGAGAGAGCTAGAACCAGAGCCTGGGCTGTCCGTCAGTCCTCAGATGGAGAGTCAACAGCCCCCAGGTCTGGAGGTGGCTGATGAGGAACAGGAGGAACAGCTGGGTCCAGTGCCTGATGTGCGGATGCGCAGAAGGCAGAGGAGAGGAGAGCAGTGGAAAACTGTGGGGTGATCCTTGGGATGGAAGAGCCAAAGCTGCTAGCGAAGCCCCAACCTAGCTCTGGGGATAAAAGACAAGGGTTGGAGATGAATAGATGTGGCAGACAACTATTCATCTCCCTGCCGGACAGACTTGTTAGCCTGCTGTAAGAGAGAGACTTTTTGCCCGGGTTGTTGGCACTCCTAATAAAGGAATTGTTAATTGATTACAGAGGGTTTATCATGTTTGGGGAGCTGAGTCAGAACACTGATACTTACTAGTGACGGCCAGGTATGTGGAAGACTGCACCTCTCCAGCAGCATTGCGGGCAAAACACTGGAACATGCCTGTGTCATCTGGCATTAGGCCACTGATCTGCAGGCTCCCGTTAGCAAGCAGCTTGAAGCGGGCAAGCTTCTCCATTCCAAGTAGCACTGCATCCTTGTACCAGAACATGCTGGGTGAAGGCACACCTGCAATATCGGTGGGAAAGAAAGAGAATTTTAAAGATGAATTATTTTAAAATTAAGGCCGACAGGCAGACAGAAAGGCCACAGGGAGATCCATTAGGCAGTACTGGAACAATGATACTTAACTCCTAAACACATATGGCTTTGTTTGTTAATTGCTTTCATATGGCTGGATTCTGATGAATGTATGTTTCTCCTCCTTCTCATCTTTATTTATTTAACCGATCCATGTAGTTTTCCTTCCGAAAACCTATATTTCTTAAACTACGAGTCACAGTCAGGAGACATTAAAACATATCTTTGAATTCTTCAGAACCCATTGGAGTTGGGGTGGGCTTCAAGAAGACACCCCCCCTGCCCCGTGGCACTCATTGATCAAACTGAATGAAGTTAAAAGTGAAATTATACAAGCTTGCTTTATTCCTTCCTCCTCTAAGACCCCGATCAAACCTTCTGCAAAAATTTGAGATTTGCTTCAAATCTGATTTAATAATCTCAAGTGGGAAACAGGGTCTTGTTTAAATAATTCAACAATAAAATCAAAACATTCATTGTGCTTTATGAAGAGGTCTAATGTCATTGTCTGTGCTCAAACACAGAAAAGCCGGTGAAATAGTTGCCACCCCGTTTTAAAGATCACTTAAAGATTTGTTTCCAGAACTGTCTATGCACAGAGATCTTTCAAACTTGTCATCTAGGGTGTAGCAAAGGAAATCTGAGGGCCTCCTCCCACTTAAAAATTCCTTCAGTGATAATATTTTATATTTTTTTCAGCCATTTAAGAAAAGATGAAAATGGCATTTTATTCTGAAAGTTGACTTTTATTGTTGTTTTTTGCTTTATTGCTCTTATTCGTTGTGGTTCTTTCTTATTTTTATTATCTTTTTTTTTTAAGTATACCACCTTGTGTTGTCACCCAGCAACAATGAAATTGACAGTTGCACCCAAGTCAGGAAATCTACATTAAACCCTCTGGGTTTGAATCTACATTATCAAGAGGGAGAAATGTATGCTCTGCCATTTGTATACAGGAAAGGACCACCCCCCCTCCCCAAAAAATCTTGGTCATTTTTAAATCCAAGTTCTGGAAGATGAAAAGTGATGTTCAGAGAAATGGGAGGAAGAACAGCTGGTATCCTCAGGGATCATCTGATAATGTGATCCAGGAATAACTGAAATGGGAAAATCTGTTTCAGCCACAAATGCATTGGGAAAAGGGAAGGGAAAAAAATGAAACCAATGTTATAATTGATCTCAGTTATGATTGCAATTTACAAAATTTAAGATATCAAGGAAACCCAAGCAAGGGATTGTTTCCTGGATGGATTCTTCAACTCTAAGGCATAGGTAATATACATAGCCAGGAACGACTTATAATTAGACCATGGTTTGAATTTAATGTGTGTGCTGGACAGACAAAATAAATAAATATTTGTCTTGGATAACTGTTATAGCTTAATTTTATTGTCTTTGTCTTAGCAACCATCTTATGTAAATAAATATATTTGTTTACTGAGGGTTACCTCAAATTAAAAAGGAGATACTTTTTATTCTTTCCTATTTTTAATGAAGTTGATTTTGAATTATAGAGGGTGCTTTTGATCCAACTCCCAAAAGAAGGGAGTTGATTTCCCCAGCATATGCCTCAAAGCTACAAGGATCAAGAAGGGGAC
Organism: Ptyas mucosa; assembly: GCA_012654045.1. Classification (NCBI taxonomy): domain Eukaryota; kingdom Metazoa; phylum Chordata; class Lepidosauria; order Squamata; family Colubridae; genus Ptyas; species Ptyas mucosa. Next base: position 11,883,104 of record WNWU01000020.1, read on the forward strand.
CCCTGTAGAATTTACTTCACTTTCATCATTTCTACTGGCAAGTAAAGCTGAAGGATATGGTGATTTTCCCCCCCTTCTTACATGCTAGAGTTGAAGGGGAAGAATGCTTGACAAGAACATCCCCAAATGGACAAGTGATGGCAGCTGAAACTACCAAGCAGCTACACCAAACAGAAGGGCCAAGCCAGGGAATATAAAAAGTAGGTAACTTTTTGAAGGAGAAAATTAGAGACCTACAATTATCTATGGAAGGACTGGGACAATATACTTAGATTTGTCAAATATAGCAACAAACAGAAGCTCCCGTAAAACTTTTAGGATTTCAAACAACACCACAAAGCAAAACCTTGATGAGCTATTCAGAGAAAATGTTTGCTACAACTTAAAATCAGGCCTCTTGCTTGCAGTTTAAGATAACAGTTTCCTTTTCACAAGTCTTCAAATTCTCTGCTTTTTTTCACAGAACGCTTAGGGAGTGACATCTTTGGTGTGACTGCAAATAAGGCTGCTGTTAAACATAGGGCCCCTATCTTGGAGTAGAGCAATGTTTCTCAACCTTAATAACTTTCAGATGTGTGGACTTCAACTCCCAGAAGTCACCATCCAGCTTGCTGGATGGAGAATTATGGAAGTTGAAGTCCGTATATTTTAAAGTCATCATGATTGACAAACACTGGCCCATACACTAAGCCACATATCTTACTTAGTGTACCCTACTTAGTCTTTTCATGGTTTTAGCTGCAGCTCAATGGGAACAGAAATGTGCTCATACACATATTTTTAGCTGCATGTGAATGGTGAGTATCCGAACACTTTCTCCATTCATTTCTCTATGTAAAATCTCCCAAATGTAGATATAACAGAAGTGGTCATTTATCAATGGAGTGGATGGCTAAGATTGTAAGGTTAACTATTCTGATGTGAAACTAAATTGATCCAAACAATCCCTAATGAAATAGAGGAAATTACCTTTAGCTTGGCATGGAATCTGTATTACTTTCTCCATCTCAGCTGTAATGTGTCTCTCTGGTTCCTTGGTGAACTGGGGAGGTTCTGTAAAAGAAAAATCAGAATAGGACCAGCCAAATGTTCTTCATATTGAATTTTAAAAATGAAATGTCATGGTTATATTTGGAATTTTTCAGCTTCTATCTTTGTCATCTCTCACCAAAAAAAAAAAAAAAAATCCTCCCAAAACAAAACAAATGATCTGGAAGAGTTTCCTGCCTAAGATCTAGTATCAACTTCTTATAGGCTAGATCAGGGGTATCAAACCCAAGGCCTGCAGGCCGGATGAGGCTCATGGGGTGCTTAGATCTGGCCTGTGGGCCTGTCCTGGAAACAGTGAAGGACTGGCCTGCGGTGCCTCTGCCAGCGAAAACAAGAGCTCGGGAGGGCTGTGTGCAGTCCTCCTGGACTCTGTTTTTGGCTGCGATGGCCTCCTGCAACCCTCTGCCAGTAAAAATGGTGTTCAGGGAGGCCGCATGCAGCCTGTCCGGGCTCTATTTTTGGCTGCAATGGCCTCCTGGAGCCTTCTCCCAATGAAAACTGCCCAGGGAGGCTGCGTGCGGAGAGCTCCAGGAAGCCATCACAGCTGAAAACAGAGCCTCAATGAGTGACATCGAGCTGGCCATGCCCCCCCCTGCCCTCCCCGAGGTCAAACACAACCCTGATGCGGCCCTCAGTGAAATCAAGTTTGACACCCCTGGGCTAGATGGCTTCACACTACAACTCCACACAAGATGTTTCCATAACTTCGTAAATTATTTCTGCTGAATGGGTTTTATTAAGTTTGTTGTTAAAGAACAAACATAACTTGACTTGCACTTAAATAAGACTCAGGCCATTTCCACACTAGTGTTGTACACCATCTTCACAGCATCACCGAGTCACTATTGAAGTGATAGAAAGCCTGCCCTCATTATTGTCTTTTTGGCATAACAATGATTGGATGACTCTAGAAGATATTACAGATACAGGCAGGCGACCTGTTATTCGCTTTCCTCCAGTCCTTAAGGGGACACAAAAGTATATTAGCATTATTTGCTCTATTATTTGCTGGTCGCTATTCTGCCTTCATAATAGGACCAGCAAATGGCCACCTGTTCCAATATTTTATTTCAGGACAAGTTAAGAGTCATGATCTGTGGAATTCCTATCAGGAAGAAATACTTCTACCAATCACTCTCTCTAGTGTGGACTGGGGAGGAGGCAAGATTTGACCATGAGCCACATTTTGTTCTTTGGATTCTTATCTATCGACACATCCTCCTTCTCTAACTTATCTGATCCCTTCAGTCAGAGCATTTTTGATTAATCGGTTTTCATTTCCACTTCTTCTCTTGTTTAAGTCTTCTGAGGTCCTTATATGGGCTCTCTGCCTATCTTTTTTTGGGGGGGACTGTTCTTATCTATCCCGACTCTAATTTTTCTTGTAGATTATGTTGGTCCATTTTGTCAGCAGATTAGCAATCGGTGTAGTGGATCTGAGGGGGAAGAAGATGCTTGCTCTTCTGTCTTAAATCTCTTGAAGAATTTGCCATCAGATATGCTGATGAGAGGGGTACTGGCTAAAAGAAGGGACTTCTCCTCCTGTGGTGCACATGCTTGACCTGCTATCATGAGCTGGGGCAGATTGAGTTCACATTGGGGAAGGGGGATCTGCAAAGGAAAACTTCCTTGCTGTAAAGAAATAAATGCTGTGAGGGAATTAGGAAAATACTGTATATAGTCAGAACTTTTATGCCACTTCATTGTAGGATTCTAGAACTTGGACATAATGTAAGTGATCTAGGAGAATAAAATATGACTTCATAGGTTATGCATGAAGATAGTACTGGCTCAAGTTACAAGAAAGCTGTGGAGGTTGTCATTACACAATGCAGAAGAGGAAGGGCCGTGCCTATCTTAGCTAAAAGTGGCTAGTAGGAGTTGAGCAGATTTTAGCCCCTGCCACATCACCAGTTCAGCCATCACCAAAGTGCCAAATATTGTATGCAATGGACCAGGAGAAGATGGGAAATATGACTTCCACATTGGATGAGAAAAACCCAAAGGTAACTTGTCCTTGGCTCTAAAATGGGGATTAGAAGACAACTGCATCATGTCAAGCTAAAATTAGGGGGATGTATGGAGTTACATTCAGAGTAATTGGGTGGACATGATGCCAGTGAGTCTTTAGGCTCATATCTGCAAGGGTAGCAAAACTGATACATCCTGTCTTGATTCTCCACTATCCAAATGCAATGTCCTATATGTCAAACGATCATTTTAAATCATTTGAAATGCAAAGTCTGGCATGTTATCAGACATAGGATAATAAAAACAGAATGGTCGCTTGACACTGAGTCTGAACAGGGGTATGACTTTAAGGAATGACTAATGTCACATCATAGATGGAAAAGCAACACTCAGTAGTTAGGGAAATGCTTTGAGTGGCTGACGATCGCGGTGCTGAAGCAAAAAACCACGGCAACGGCTGAACCTGATGTAGTTGCTCAATTGGTGAGTAGTCCCTTTAGGCAAAGAAACTAAGGAAAGGTTCTTCTTCTTACCCAGCACAGAGAGATAAGCTCCTCGAACCACAGAGGGTACGCTGCTACTGCGCAACACAGCTTCACATTCATAGTAGCCACTGTCGCTTAGGGAGGGATTAAGGATGGTCAACCGCCGGTTATAGTCACTGATGCCACTGGATACTGGAATCCCGCCCTTCTTCCAGATGATGTGTAGTTTGATGAGTGGCCTGTTAGCAGAGAAGCTTGTGAGAATGGACCCCTTTCAATGGGTTGGTAAGAAAAGTGGGAGAGACCTTTTGGCACAATGAGAAATACTGACTTTCACCAATGGCCATAAAAGACTGTGGCCTGCCATCATGTCGAGTGTGGCTAATAATAGCCTCATGGGGCCAACTGGGACTAGGTGGGCCTCCATCCCCAAATTTACCTTGGGATGATTTGTTGAAAGATGACTCCTTGGTACAATATTGCTGGCAAAAGTTGGGAAACATCCTTTTTGGAGTTGAGCAATAAAAGATGGTTGAGGGCTGAATTTGCAGTGGGCTGGGAGAACATTGAGGTCAGACATTCATGCCCTTGGGAAGCAGTTAATGGAATTTTTTCATGCCATGGTACATGGAGTATACAGAAGCGCCCTCACTGGAATTCGGAATCACAAGTCACAGAGCATAGGAGTCAGGCAGACTTACCTAGCATTGGCCACACACTCCAGAGTCACTTCAGAAGTACCAGAGATTACACTAGTGTTGCGTGGTGGAATGATGATGGTTGGAGCAATGGGGTCAGCTGGACCGCCTACATCTGTGAAAAAAATGTTAACGGTGTACCAGTTAGTAGTTCATTTGTTACACATAAATTTGTTACACATATATGCTTACATATGATAAATGCTCACTATATATACTTCTTAATTCACATTTTGGTACCGATTTTCATTGTATAGAAAAGCTTTACCACTCCTCCTGGACATTTCCATCTCACATAGCTAGTCTACCTATAAGATTTCCAGATTTAGCACTATGCTGCACCGCTCTTGTATATTCCTAACATTCTTCTTTCCATGACTGTGTGACATATAGCACCATCAACTGGTCCTCCTACAAGCTTTGACTCTGTCTGTCCAAAATATTTTTGTAGCCATCTTGCAGGAGAGTCTGATGCATCCAAGATTTACCCGTGAAAAGTCCAAGTGTATACCTGTGCCATGATTAGGTGGGAGCTCAGAAAATAGATACTATTATTGGTTGCAAATCTATTCGAATTGAACTTCTTCCAACTTCCCATAACTTGATTTACAGAGGTTGTAGCTAGCAATAGCACTAGACTTATATACTGCCCCATAATGCTTTACGGCCCTCTCTACGCGGTTTAGGTAATGTCAGCATATTGCCCTCAACAATCTGGGTCCTCATTTTACCGACCTCGGCAGGATGGAAGGCTGAGTCAACCTTGAACCTGGGGAGAATTGAACTGCAATACTGCATTCTAACCACTGCGCCACCACGGCTCTTGCTACAACAGATTGGGAGGATATCAAGTGGGAATGCATTTGGAAAGATCATTTGGAAAGATTGATTTGGAGTATGTAAGAAATGACAGGTGAAATCTCACAGGAGAGAAGGGAAGTAATGTCCCACCGAGCTTTTTGCTTAAGGCTGGTTGAAGCAGGATGTGGTTTGACTGTGCAAACAGAAATCACTGCAGATTAAACTGCACTGCTTAAGAAGCTTATCTTGTTCTACCTGATTACTATTTATTTCTCTCTTTTGGCCCAACCTTCTTTCTTAGATGATACATACCTGGTCCAAGACTGTTCACCCACCAGGCCACTGTAGCAAGGTACACTTAGTAGAGACAAGAAACACCAGTTGCAGACCCTGTATCTCATTTAACCCAATTATCTCTAATTCTTCCCTTTTCTTCTCCTGTTTGGCTCCCCTATGCTGATTTTTCCTTCCTGACAGTGAGCAGAGACCCTATTTCCCTTCTTAAAACTCCCATTCAGAAGAATAAAACAGCAAAGAAGCAGAAATCGTGCAGCAGAAGGTGGTATGACTTCTCGCGTTTCAAGTGCCGCTGAAGGGTGCTGACTGTTCTGCATGCAGCTTTTGAGTCACATCAAACACCTGAAAGGTGTGAGTGAGAGTGGCACTTCCAGGAGGGGGAGGGAGAAGGCATCAGACTTTGTTGGAGACTGGTCTGCCCATTCGCTTAGTGATGGAGCACAGGCAAGCTCTCCCATCAAAGTCAGCAAGATGAAGGTGTCTTTCAGGGCAGGACTTTAGCTTCCACCATGCAGCTTGGAGAGCTGAAATCTTTGAAAACAATATTAAGATTCCATACCTACCTTCCCCATAACCTTCTGCTAAATCCTGCCACCCGCTGTGATCTGTAGCTGGGCATCGGCAATTGGCATTGGAAGGGAAAGGAGGGGAAGAGAGAAAGCAGCAGCAAGAGAAGCTGCAACAGGGTAAGTGCATAAAATAAAATAATTGCTGTGGTAACTCCCCCCTGCTCCTCCAGTTCTTGACTACAATTGCAAGTTGCTGATATAGCTGAATCCATAAAGGCATGCACTATGGTGTTTATTGCACTCTGAGGTACAGCTCTTCAAATTAATGGGGCAAAGAGTGGGAAAGGGATATAAAGCCAAATCCGGGAGACATAAAACAGCTGTGAAATAAACATCATCCAGAGGGAAAGAGGATTCGCATGTCCTGGGAGAATTCCCTTTAGAGACCTTACAGAGGCTATAGCCATGCAGATTCCCAGGCTCAGTTCTGCAGCCAAGCACTCTGCTACCAAGAAAGCCGATGCAGGGGTAGGAACGGGGGCCTAAGCTGGTGATGTAATGAAAGCCTCCTAGCTCTCGTACTTATGGCCCAAAGTGTCTAAATAAATTCAGAGCCCGTAGAAATGTTTAGTCAGCACCAGCCGCTTTGCCAGAGATTTACTGCAAATTAAATCTGGGCCCGAGCCAGCAGAAGCATCAGAGAAGCCAGGTGCAAAGAGACAATGGTGACAAAACTGAGCTTTAGGGACCATTGGTTCACCAGAAAATAAGCAAGGCATAAACTTCAGCCCTCCTCCCACTTAGCTGCAGCACTTAGGTTTAAAGTAATTCATACTGTGCTAGCCTCTTGAAATGGTGTGGCTGGCATTTATTCAGACAGCCCTTCCAGATCCTTAAAGTGACAAGAGATTCAGGCTGCAATCTTATACACATTTTCGTTCCTTGCAGAAAGCACAAGGACAACGAACAATTGCATCGTCAAGTGCAGGCAGTGTCTCAAAGTTCTAGGACATGTCCCAGCAACATATAGTCCATCAATCATATAGCCCTCATATTTGCTTTTATGATTTATTGTCAATGCAATGACCTCTTTGGTGCTCTGACTTCTGTTGCTATCCAGCACACTCTGCCCATCTCCTTGTTCTATGACAGTATAAAAAAAAATGTGAAGGAAAGACTCTGCATAAGGTTTCTTCTCCACAGCCCCTTAAATAATTGTTTGGGAACTGACTGTTTTGGGGAAGAAGACAAAACCATCTCCAGCCATTCTCTTCGGTAACTCAATTTTCACCAGGATCGCTTAAAAGATGGCCAAAGCACCCAATTCCTTTGCAGCATGTGTTGTGTGCACCAATGTGGTCTCTACAAGGTGCAGGACTGTCAAACTCTCTCTTGATTCTTCCTGGGAAGAACAGAACCTTCATCTATAATACTCAGAGGCTGATATCTCGATCACTCAGCTGTCCCCCATGTCTGGGAAAGTTTGTTTGTTTGTTTGTTTGTTTGTTTGTTTATTTATTTATTTATTTATTTATTTATTTATTTATTTATTTATTTATTTATTTATTTATTTATTTATTTATTTATTTATTTATTTATTTATTTATTTATTTATTTATTTATT
>WNWU01000020.1:11892518-11959725 GCA_012654045.1 Ptyas mucosa
ATCTATCTATCTATCTATCTATCTATCTATCTATCTATCTATCTATCCGCCTACCTACCTACCTACCTACCTACCTAGTATCTATCTATCTACCTACCTATCTATCTATCCGCCTACCTACCTACCTATCTACCTACCTACCTAGTATCTATCTATCTATCTATCTATCTATCTATCTATCTATCTATCCACCTACCTACCTACCTATCTACCTACCTAGTATCTATCTATCTATCTATCTATCTATCTATCTATCTATCTATCTATCTATCATCTAACTATCTAGTATCTCTCTCTCCCTCCCTCCCTCTCTCTCTCTCTCTCTCTCTCTCCCTCCCTCCCTCCCTCCCTATCTGTCTATCTACCTAGTAGACCTACCTAGCTATCTATCGATCTATCGAGATGTATATACATATTTGTTCCTCTGTGGATTCAAGTTATTAAATGTACTGTACTTTGCTATAATGAAATTGTACATCATGCACCAATCAATATACGGTGTTGAAACTGTGGAAAAACTAAGCTAAGTTGGAAGGATCACCTGTTTTTTATCATTAGAGTTTCTACTGAAAGCATATGCCATAAACCATAGGATAGAAACTGAAATTACAGAAGAAACAGGAAATCATGCTGCTATTTCAAGTTGGCATTTGTTTTAAGCCTGGAAATTGCATGCATAGCTGCACACATCTGCAGATATGAAATAATGAACATTTCAAAATAAATATTATATGATTGTTCAGAGCAGCATAGATATGCATTGAAAAATGCCTGGGGGAGGGGGCGAGATTTGGAAAAATATCCTCCTTTCTCTAATTGCTGTTCTCTAACCCGATATCAAAGCAGATTGCAAAGAAAATGTCACATAACCACTTACACAACTTTAAATCACTCCCACCTGCAACAACCTGTAAGACCACTAGATTGGAACATTTAAAATTAAGCGGGTGTGCATAAAACACAATAATTAAAAGGCTGCTATATAAGTAACCTATGGAGAAATGGGAACACTAAGAGAGAAATAGCATCTTGAGAATGATTTGTGGTATACATTTTTGCTACATAAACATATAAAACGTCACAATATTAGGATAACAGAGTACAGGTCCTTGACTTTTGACCACCATTGGGATTGGCATTTCAGTCACTATGTCATGTGGTTGTTAAGTGAATCATCATGTGACTGGATCCCATTTTTATGACTATTTTTATTGTGGTCATTGAGTGCACCATGCAGATTTTAGGTCAATCTGGCTTCCCTAAGTGATGTTGTGTGTTAGAAACTGGCTGGAAAAGTCACAAAATCATGTGACTGCAGGATGCTGCAACCAGTCGTAAATGTGAGCTGGTTGCCAAGTGCCCGAATTGTGATCAGTTGACCATGGGGGTTGTGCAATGGCTGTTAAATTTGACGACAGGTTATAAATATTTTTTTTCCAACTTTGACTTGTGACTTTGAACCATCATTAAATAAATTGTTGTAAATCAAGGACTTGCTATATTAATGATGAGCCTGAAGTCAGATAGATCACATACACACACACACACATGCACATGCACACACACACACTGTATGTGTACATATCAAAATCTGTAACCATGTGTCAGAATGTCCAGTTGCCTCTTGAAAAAGCACCTTTGGGACAACCATGATCTGGATGACTGACAATCTCCACAGACATACTCTGTCTGTCTCTCTCTCTCTGTGTGTATACACACATGTATATATTTCTTTATTATATTGTTATTTTTTATTTTCTATTTATTTTCTATTTTCTTTTTGTTTTAAAATTTGTATTAGTTAATTGTCATAATTGTAATTTTTAAATTATATATATATATATATATATATATATATATATATATATATATAAAACAAACAGTTGGTTTCTGAAGATTAGCTGACTACAATGCATAAACTAAACATTTGCAAAATAGGGAAACTACTTTCACCTTGAATGAAAAGCAATTAAAATATATTTCCCATTTCCTTTGCCTGTCTTTAAATTATCTTGGTAGCTTCACACTCAAGAGAGGGAACAGGTTGGATGTTCATAGATTAATAGTTTTCTTTTTCTTTTTGAAGAATGATCTAATCTTCTGGAACTATAAAATCTTCTGGGGGAGAGGAATTACAATATATTTTACCATTAGATTTGCTATGAAAGAACTCTTCAGAACTGCCTTCTCACATGGAAAATCCCTCAGATCATTCCTTGTATAAGAGATGTTACACACGTGTTTTCACAGCTGTGTGTTTGTGTATGTGAGAGAAACTTAGCACTGGGGTAAGTGTTGACTCTAAAGTGGCACAAATATTCTCTTTTGGATTTTTTTTTAAAGAATATGGGCTTTTCTACTATCTGTGCAAATAGAAGATGAGTACATTTGTGCCCCCAGGATGTTACTTTTTTAATGGAATTGAATTAATATTCTCCTTACGATATTTGTGTGTTTGTATGAGATGAAGTCAGCTCTCACCTCTCCTTCCCCTTGCTAGAACCTACACAAATATGTTCCATATGTGATTATTCCAGATTTATTTCCTTAGCTCTATGCTAAACACATACTGAAGAGACCACTTCCAACATTCTAGTTCCAGTTACTTTGCAATGTCTATTACTGATTTTGAACAGCTGATAAAGTGTCCAGATTGTGGCTTGCAAGTTTCTTGCCTTTATAGACTCCAGACAAACTGCTAACTCTGTGATTTCTCTTTACCAGAAACCAATCATTCCTAAGCTTTATTCTGCTTGTGTCAAGCTTCACACTCAGGCTTGGTAGTAACTCACGAGTCTCCAGACACTTGTACCTTGTAGTCTAACTTCTCAGCTAACCTTGGCAGACTCAAAGATATGGTTCATCTAAACTAGAATCGACACGAATGAAACCTGATATACAACAGTTGAACACCCATTATGGCCCCAAGATGTCACAGGTTGATACAGATTCTCAGATGTTTACATTCTAGCTTTTTAACCCACTTTCTCAAAGTAATGAATATTTGGGGTAGGTTGCTTGATGGTCTTAGATGTTTGAGATACATTTATAACTTGACCGTTTCTTCCTTAGGAACTGCTGCCTCCCCACCCTGCTACCATAAAACCTTAATACTTGGTTTTTTAAATATAGTATTTCCATTAGAGACTGGAATTGATTTAGCTTTTCTACTAATTTGAGGGGGATTATGTTATTCACCTGCCAAGCTGCTGGCCAATACGCTGATAAAATGTAAAGGAGTCCCTGTGGATTTTACTCTGCTACGACTATAGGGACAGTGCTCACCTCTGTTTCAAGGCCATTGAGCCAGCACTGCTTGAATACATTTCTGTAATCATGTGGCCAGCATGATGTCATGGACCACTGTTACCTTCCCAATAAAGTGGTACCCATGTATCTACTCATATTTGTATGCTTTTGAGCTGCTAGGTTAGCAGGAGCTGGAGCGAGGACGGGAGCTCACCTCATCACGTAGAGCTCAGGTCTCAAACCTGGGCTGCCAACTTTCAAGCCAACAAGCCCAGCATCTTAACTACTGAGCCATGGTGCCACACCTTTTCTATACTGTGGTACCAGAGTATAAAAGGAATTCTGGAAAAAGGAGTCCTCCTTTCTCAAACATCATGGGAAAATTCTTTATTGTTACATTATTATCTCTGGACTATGTGAAAAGGGTGCTCCAAATAACTGATTGATACTCTGAAATTTTTGATGTATGCACAAATCTTTTGACAGGCATGGAGACTGATAAAACGTGTAATACTGAAGTTGGCCTATCAGCATCACCTATACAGAGCTTGAAACTAGGTTCTGCCAATTGGCCTGGAGCCTCAATGAGGGTGTGGCTAATGGACTGAGATAAGATCCCATCCCATGTACATCTTGCTCCTTTCCTTACCATCCTTGATGATTTTAGTCAATTTTAATATTGATATTCATTATTTTAATATTTTAATATTAATTAATTTAATATTTATTTTGTTGTTTTTAATTGGTGGTAAGCCACCTAAAATATACTATTCATTGATGTGTATATTAAGTTATGAATAATATATCAATATTCATTAATATTAATGATCCCAGTAGCATTCCAGTTTAAAAATAATTTTTATTGTGGTTTGTCGCACAGTCAGCCAGATGTTTAGATTGTATTTGGCACTTTTATTCACTATTGAGTCCTTCCCAATGACCTGAGATAGGCAGGTGTTATTTTTTCATGGCGTTACATCATCGTAGGAAGTAAGCTGTTCTAAATAAAGTTGCCTTTTGTAATTGACTAAGGGTGATTTTGTCAATGCCGATGCCATTCAGGTGGCGCTCCAGATATTTTGGGATTGCACCCAATATGCATATCACTACTGACACTATCTTTGCTTTTTTTTGCTACAGATATTCTATTTCTATATACAGGCCTTTGTATTTTGTTATTTTCTTCAATTCTTTCTCTTCTATTCAGCTGTCTCCAAGTACTGCCTGGACATTTTTGGTTTTTTTATCAACAGTTGCTAAATCTGGGATGTTATTTGGCAGTTGTTTGCCTGTTTGAATTCTAAAATCCCAGAACACTTTAACTTCTTCATTTTCTATTACTTTGTCTGCTTTATGGTCACACCTGTTCTTGCTTGCAGACAAACGGCGTTTCTTGCAAATATTTCAATGCATCATTGTTCCTACTTTGTCATGCTGTTACTTTGCCATCTTCTTGCAGCAGCTAACTACATATTTCACTGTTTCTTCAGATTCTTTGCAGAGATGGCATTTGCTATCTGTTGCTGTCCTCCCAATTCTAGCTTTGTATGCATTTGTTCTTAAGGCTTGATCTTGTGCATACAGAATTAGTCCCTCCACCTCCATTTTTAATGTTCTTGTTCTTAGCTATTGTGACATCTTGTTATAAAATTCTTTATTGGCCAAGTGTGATTGGACACACAAGGAATTTGTCTTGGGGCATATGCTCTAGGTGTACATAAACAAAAGATAGATTCATCAAGAATCATAAGGTACAACACTTAATGATAGTCATAGGGAAACAGTCAATATAATTCTTAAGGATACCAGCAACAAAGTTACAGTCATACAGTCATAAGTGGGAGGAGATGGGTGATAGGAACGATGAGAAGATTAATAGTAATACAGACTTAGTGAATAGTTTGACAGTGTTTAGGGAATTAGGTGTTTAGCAGAGTGATGGCGTTTGGGAAAAAACTGTTCTTATGTCTGGTGTGCAGTGCTCTATAGCGTCGTTTTGAGGGTAGGAGTTGAAACAGTTTATGTCCAGAATGCGAGGGGTCTGTAAATATTTTCACAGCCCTCTTTTTGACTCATGCAGTATACAGGTCCTCAATGGAAGGCTGTTTGCTAGTAATTATTTTTTCTGCAGTTATAATAATCCTCTAAAGTCTGTGTCTGTCTTGTTGGGTTGTAGAACCAAACCAGACAGTTATAGAGGTGCAGATGACAGACTCAGTAATTCCTTTGTAGAACTGTATCAACAGCTCCTTGGGCAGTTTGAGCTTTCTGAGTTGGCGCAGAAAGAACATTCTTTGTTGTGCTTTTTTGATGACGTTGTTGATGTTGGGTGTCCATTTTAGGTCTTGAGATATGATAGAACCTAGAAATGTGAAGGTCTCTACTGTTGATACTGTGTTGTCTAGTATTATGAGCCAGGTGGTGCAGTGGTTAGAGTGCTGTACTGCAGCTATCTTAGCTAACTGCTAGTTCAGCAGATCAAATCTCACCGGCTCAAGGTTGACTCAGCTTTCCATCCTTCCGAGGTGGGTAAAATGAGGACCTAGATTGTTGGGGGCAATATGCTATTTAGTATACTGTCGATTATTGTAAGCCACCCAGAGTCCTCGGAGAGTGGGCAGCATAGAAATATGATTAATAAAATAAATAAAATATTACAAGAGGTGGTAGTATAGGAGGGTTTCTCCTAAAGTCCACCACCATTTCTACAGTTTTGAGTTATCTGCTTTTCCTATTATTACTACTGTTTATTACTATTAACATTAGAATGCTAGTGTAATATTTAAACACAAAGTTACAAGACAGTAAGAAAAGAGGACCGAAATTATGAGCACGCAATAAAGTATTGGCAGTGAACATACTATACCACATTAAAATACTTTAATAAGTAATATGAACTAGTTTTGATGGTACATTATTATAAATGAATGAATATTTATACCTACACATGAGGACCTCATGCCAGTGCAACAAGAAACAATTAATGTTTTTAGTTTCTGGGCAAGATCTCTTTACTTTGTACATATTTTCATTTTGTATTTTATATTTTAATTTTTATGTCATATAGTAAGCCTTATTTTAACTGTGATGCTTCTGACACAAGTAAGCAAACAATAAATGAATGAATGCCAGAGAATTAAATCAGTTGTAACGAAGTGACTCTATTATGTGAACCTATTGTTTAATCTATTGTTTCCAAGTAGAGTCTTTTAAACAGCTTACAAATATGGGACTACGATAATAGCAAAAAAAGTAAGCAAACAACGAATGCAACAAAACTACATTAAAGATTAACGACGGCAAGCAAAATAATAATTATGTGTGCTAATGCAACAGTATCTTCAAAATAGATTTAAGAAAGTGCTTGTTCGGATCTCCCTTTCATCATGAAATCCAAAATCTGGATGTTGCTAATTGTGGGAAAAGCAGTGGCAGGGGATCACAACACTAAAGCTAATTTATTTTTACAGAAATGTATTTATTTATTTGCATTCATAAGGCTATCCAACTCTAACAGACTCTGGGTGGCATACAATAAAAGCAATAATAAAATACAAATTAAAAACCTCAGAATGCTTGGAAGAAAACAACCAATCTAAATTTTAAAATATCCAGGGCCCATCACTCTCTCTAAACTAAGGCCTGTGGGAAGAGCCATGTTTTCAGGGATTTTTTAAAAATGCAGTTAGGGTGGGAGTCAGATGAATCCCAGTGGGGAAATATTAAGGGAGTTTAGCTGATTAAGAACTCTGCTTGTACATTGTTTTGAAACTATATGGAACTAAATATGCTGAGCTTTGTGCATACATAAAAATAAGCTGTGGAATATAGGGTGTGGTCATTTATCTGTCTATATACCGTATACTGTTCTCAAGTAATTGAGAGTTCTCTATGAACCAAGTAATGTATGCAAAGTTCTAAATTCACTAGGTACAAATTGCTTATTCAGAGACACTAAGTTGGCACTGCTGAGAAGATCTGATCACATATTTCTTGTTTCTACTTCTCGCTAGGAAGTAATTTTAGGTGGGAAACAATACATTACACTCTTCCAAGACTGTGATAACCACGATCTAAGTGTTCACACATTCAGAACCATCCAATATTGTGTCACTGAATTGCCTCGTGGGAATTTTCATGCTCCTGGAGAAATATATCATTAATTGTAAGTTATTCTATGTTTTTCATTTCTTCAATGTCTTGAAACCACTACCATTGTAAGTTATTCTATATTCTTCATTTCTTCAATGTCTTGAAACCACTACTAATAGGAATAAAAGTACTATTTCCGCTATGTGGGGGAAACTCAGGATCATTTTACCATTACACATGACCCAGAGATAGAGCTAAGATGTACTTGCCTGACTAGTAGAGATTACAAAGAAACATTTTTGCATATATTCGTAATTGGAGCTTTCACTTTGGCTCCTGAAAGATAGTTGGGTAGATCACACAAAACAGGATATCAAGGTAGGTGAAGACGGAGTCAAAGTGTTAATTGCCAAGCTGCTATTTTGGTGAACAATTCCACAGCCACAAAGAAACAAGCATTCATTTTAAAAATGAATCAGCTTTTATTGTGTTTGGGAGACATATCTTATAAACAAATTAGTCCAGAATTACAACAGCAATCTTACTGATGTTTTGCCTCGAGAATGCCTTAATGAGGCATTCACTTGTTCAAACATAGCTTATGGAGGCAATTTTGTATAGTTCTTTTCTACATTCCATTCACACCAGTTGCTCTGTGCCAAGCAACTCAACAGTCCTTTCACTACAATGAAGTAGGGTCCATGTTCATACTGGCTGCTCTAATGAGCATCCTAAGAAACTCCTCAGAGAAAGAAATCTACTGCAAATGTGTATACTTATACACTCCTATGAGTACCGTGTTTTCCCGAAAATAAGACCAGGTCTTATATTAATTTTTGCTCCAAAAGATGCATTGGGGCTTATTTTCTGGTTAGGTCTTATTTTCGGGGAAATACGGTACTAAATGCATCTATCTGGCTGATAATCTTAACTGGGGCTTATTTTGGGGGTAGGGCTTATATTACCATCATCATGAAAAATCATGCTAGGACTTATTTTCGAGGAAACAGGGTAGCCTATGTGAGAGAACTGAGCAATCTCACCACTTATTGTGGTTTAACTTTGACTGCTGAACTGCATTTGGGGCCAATGGATAAACATATGAAGAATGGTTGCAGGGCTAGCCTAGAGAAAAGAAGGACTAGAGGTGACATGATAGCAGTGTTCCAATATTTGAGGAGTTGCCACAAAGAAGAGGGAGTCAGCTTATTTTCCAAAGCACCAGAAGGCAAGATAAGAAACAATCGATGGAAACTAATCAAGGAAAGAAGCAACCTGGAACTGATGAGAAACTTCCTAACAGTGAGAACAATTAACCAGTGGAACAGCTTGCCTTCAGAAGTTGTGGTGCTTCATCACTGGAGGTTTTAAAGAAGAGACTGCAGAGCCATTTGTCTGAAATGGTATAGAGTCTCCTGCTTGAGCAGGGGGTTGGACTAGAAGACCTTCAATATGCCTTCTAGCTCTATTCTGATTAATTGATTGAAGTCTGTGAAGGATTCCATGGAACAAGTATGGAGAGAAGCTGCTCATAAGAACAAAGCTCTATTCGCTATCTGCAGCAAAATGCATAATTATTCACATACTGTGGAACAAATACAGTAAACGAATGTACAATTTTCTCAATGTCATACTTTCCTTATATCTGGATTAATGTTACTGGCCTCCATCCCTTCCTTCATATCCTTTATGTGAGTAATGTCTGCAAGCATATAAAGAGAGAGGTAGCTGCTAGGAAAACGTCCCCTCTTAAAAAAATATTCTTGCTGCTAGGGCAGTGTTGAAATATAGCTGGATCTATCCGGCTCGCACAAACCAGTAGCTCCGCCCACCCATTGGGACGTCATTACATCCTGTTTTTCACCCTTGCACATGCTCCTGTATGCTCCCATTCCTGAACTGGTAGTGAAGGTAAGTGGATTTCACCGCTGTGCTAGGGTATTGCTGCATCTAACTATGAATGTCTCTGTCTAGGTTGAGAGTCTTGGCAATTTTTCCCCTTCTTTTCCTGAATTACATTACAGCTCGTAAGGACGAGCAGATGCCCCTCCTTACAGCTCTCTTCCTCCTCTCTCTTGCTTATATTCATTTTCTCCATGATAAACAAAGCCATTAGTTTATCAAGTCTATCTCCAGATTTTAATGTGATGAGTCTAAGACATCTGTTGAACATCTTTAATGTTAGTTTAACAAGAACACATTTGGCTGCTTTCCCTTGCATTTTCTCCATTAAAACTAGACGTGACAAGGATGCCATCAGATAAACAGGGCAGCTAATGTGTCTGCCTCATGACTTTCCATTGGGGATGAAGGTTATCTTTTTTAATGGCCATGTTCTGGGTCTCGTTTATAAATGTATCTCGTGACTTGGAGGACTTCATCTTGGCCTACAATAGTCCAATTGCTGCATATGTTGCCAGATCGTTTTTTTTTCTTTTATTAGTTTATCAGGCAAATCGTATTTCTTACTATAATCAGACTGTTCACACACCCTCACCTCACGTTTCATCTATCAAGATTTCAGCATTGGTTTTAGACCCCCTGTTGATGTTTCTGGATCTGAGAGTATTAAGTCCCTTCATTAACCATCAGGGTTCTTGGAAGAAACACAACAGCTGGGAAGAACAACCTAATGAGGAGGAGGTGAGAAAGACACACTTCTGTGCTTGCCAAGAGAGCAAGGATACCGAGCTGGAAACACTCAGTTTAAAATGCAATATATGAGTAAGTTACCTGTAGTATTTGTTCTTTTTTGCCCACATTCACTACTTACGTTCACTACTTTGTTATTCGTTATCAATACGCTGATGATACCCAGCTTTTTATATCCACCCCAAACCAGCCCAGTGATGCCCTCAACGTGATGTCCTGGTGCCTGGAAGCGGTACGGACCTGGATGGGGAGGAAGAGGCTTCGACTCAACCCTGCCAAGACTGAGTGGCTGTGGGTACCAGCATCTTGGCCCGATCGATATATTCTATTGTTACCATCGGGGGTGAGGTGTTACCCCCTGTGGATAGGGCTCGTAACCTGGGTGTACTCCTAGATTCACGGTTGTCTTTGGAAGATCATGTGACGACCGTGACCAGGGGGGCATTTGCCCAGGTTCGCCTTGTGCAACAGTTGAGCCCTTACTTGGACCAAGATGCCCTACGCACCGTTACTCATGCGCTGGTCACCTCCCGTCTTGACTACTGCAACGCTGTCTACCTAGGGCTGCCCTTGAAGACCACTCAAAGGCTTCAGCTGGTGCAGAATGCGGCCGTGTGGGTTGTGATGGGAGTGTCCCGACACTCCCATGTTACACCCCTCCTGCGCGGCTTGCATTGGCTATCGGTTGCCCTTCGGGTGAGGTTCAAGGTACTGGTTATCACCTATAAAGCCCTTCATGGCCTAGGCCCGGGATATCTGTTGGATCCCCTGCAGCCAGCGACAATCCCCAATCGCCCGGTGCGTTCCCACAGACGGGGCCTCCTCAGGGTGCCGTCGGCCAGACAGTGTCAGCTGGCGACCCCCAGGGGGAGAGCTTTCTCTGTGGGCACACCCACCCTCTGGAACCAACTTCCTTTGGAGCTCCGGATGGCCCCTGATCTTTGCTCGTTCCGCTGCGAGTTGAAGACCTATTTGTTCCGTAGCCTGGACTGATGGGGTTTTTTTAATGAATTTTAATTTTTTAAAATTTTAAGTTGTTTTAAAATTGGATTTTAATTTTATATCATTTTAATAAGGAACTATTCATTTTACCATTGTGAGCCGCCCTGAGTCTTCGGAGATAGGGCGGCATATAATTTGCATAAAATAATAAATAAATAAATAAATAAATAAATAAATAAATAAATATTGACTTTGGAGAATGGGGGTAGAGTTGATTCACATACTAATGGTGAAGCAAACTGCTTCCATTACTAATATAATATATTATTATATAAAATATAATATATTGTGGTCCAGTTACGACCACAATTGAGTCCAAAATTTGTGTTGCTAAGTGAAACATTTATTAAGTGAGATTTCCTCCATTTTATGACCTTTCCCGCTACAGTTGTTAAGTGAATCCCTGCAGTTGTTACGTTAATAATAATGGTTGTTCAGTGAATCTGGTTTCCCCATTGACTTTGGTTGTCAGAAGGTCCTGAAAGGGGATCACATGACCCCTGGGACACTGCAACTGTCATAAGTATGAGTCATTTGCCAAGCGTATGAATTTTGAACATGTGACACAGGGATGATTTAACGGTCGCAGTGATAAGTCACTTTTTTCCAGTGCCATTGTAACTTCGAACAGTCACTAAATGAACTGTTATAAATCGAGGACTACTTGTAGTCATCTTCCAGGTCAAAGTCCCACTCATTGGAGCAGGAATATGAGAATCATCACTTGTCATCATCTGGAACAACAATGTATGGTGGTATATTTAAATAAAGTAGAAAGCTATGGCTGTTTCAGCCAAGCCACTGAATGGAACCTGTGTGTAAATAGTGCTTGCTGGTACCTCAGAAGCAGAGTGGATACAATTCCCGAAGCAGGTGAGTAATTAGCAAGGGATGAAAGGCAAGATTATCAGATGGAAAGGGAAGGGAGAGCAGGTAAAATAAGGAGTTCTGAAAATAATCAAAGGTGGCATTATTTCTGAGCCACTTCTCCTGTCTTTCAGGTGCAAAGGCCTCCATGTTGTCTAGGGCTATTACCAATATTGGCTAGCCACCTTGTAAGATTCTACTCCAAAGAAAAGTGAGCGGCATCCAGCCATCCTATGAAATATTTTTTACCTCAGTATTTTTCATAGACTATGGGTTTGGTTTTTTTTGTTCTTTACTCACATGCGACTGCTGGGAGGGATTTTGCGCCCATCGCGGAACCATGTGACCTGTGGACGAGGGAAACTGGCAATGCGGGGAGCACGGATGACGGCCGCTTCACCATGGGAGACACTCTGCTGCTTCTCTTTCTCTTCAAAGTTTCCCATGTCTGGTCAAGGTGCGTGTGGGGAGAGTGGAGAGAAAAACAGCAGTAAATAAATATGAACCACCAAGATATGATATAATGAGGTAAGCCACTGCCCTAAAGTATGTGTGCACTTGTGTACCTCCATGATATCCACCTTGGTAAAGGAACTGAGAAGAAGTGGAAAGTAATAAGACACGGCATTTGCCAGTTTAAGAGCACTTTAGATTTTATCTGTTCTTCCTTTCACATTTTGAGCATGCCGGCATTCAAGTACAGATAGTTCTCAACGTAACACCACAATTGAGTCCAAAATTTATGTTGCAAAGTGAGAAATTGGTTAAATGACTTTTGTCCTGTTTTACGACTTTCCTTGCCAGGTTTGTTAAGTGAATCATTGCAGTTGTTAAATTACTAACACAGTTGTTAAGTGAATGTGGCTTTCCCATTGACATTGCTTGTCAGAAGGTCGCAAAAGGGGATCACATGACCCCAGGACACTACACTGTGATAAATATGAGTCAAGCATCCGAATGTAAATCACGTGCCCATGGGATGCTGCAATGGTCATAAGTGTGAAAAATGGTCAAAAGTCACTTTTGTCACTTCAAACAGTCACTTCAGTGAACTGCTGTAAGTCGAGAACTACTTGGATGCATTCAGTCAATCATTTCCAGTTATGGGACTAGGATAGGACAGGATGAGAATGTGGCGCCACAAGATAAGGCAACAATTCAGAGTGGGGAAGACCTAAGTCATGCACAAATTATGTTCAGCAATTCTGAAAGCGCCTGACCATCGCTACCTAGCAGCTTACTCATAATTTGTTTTTGGTTCTCTGCCTGAACCCATGGAAGAGAAGAGCTCATCCAGGCATCCTGATGGGTGACAACTGTATTAAGCTCCATCTCACCATCCGTCTGTCTTTGGATCCTCAGTTTTATCATGATTATTCTCAGAGAATCACTAAGGCCACTGTAGAGATGCATTGATGTTATTGGAGTAATCATACTCAACCTTTTTAGCCTTTGGAGTGGGGGTAGCGGCTTGTTTCTTTTACATAAAATAGATGTGAAACTCTGTTCAAAATCTTAATTCAACTATGTTTGAATTGTTAAAAAAAAAAAGAGAAGCAAAGCATTGGGAGGCACCACAATATTTCTCTTAGGGCTGCATGCAGTTTCGGGGCTGCCAATTACCCACCCCATTCCAGGCAAGAATACACCAGAAGCTGCCCTTTGTATATTCTTTTAGGAAAAGGACAAAAGTGGCTAGGAAACCTGAAGTTCCAATTTTTCACAGCTAACAAAACCCAAAGACCCAGGTCATTCCTACCCCTTGGAACCCTGACAGATTGCTCAGCCTTTTCTTTACACGGCAAGTGGCTTTGTGTAGTATTTTGATGGGGGCAATGGATTGCTAAGTGCCAAAATGTCCATGTCATGTACAAGGTATGAAAGGATATCCATACAAATGACAGTTTTCTCCTTGCAAAATATACGGGAGTAATATGGCAGGACCATTCTTAGTCACTGCATGTGTGTTCTTTGAAAGGTGGCAATTTATATATGTGAATGAGCACCCTTCACAGCTGACACAATAAAACATGCCTTCTATAGCTTCTTGGAGGGGAAAAAAAATTGTATCGCAAGAAGCGGCCAAAAAGCTGCAGTGGGGGGAACAAACTTCTTTAAAACGCAGTTATTAAGGTGCCTCTCCAGATTCTTTAGAGCAAAAGCCACACAAATGAATGTTTCACACACTTTACGCTGGCATTGACCTGTGGTTAACAAACTCTCTTTTACAGACAGACCCAGCAAACAAAGCTTTGTTCTTCTATATTCAGAGCATTCTCCTCTACTGCTGGTAGACATTTGTTGTCAGTCGTGCCTCTTGTATGCCCACTCTCGCTCACCCCTAAAAATGGCCAAATAGCTTTCAGACATGGGTACCTACAGCGGGGTGCTTTTCTTCTCCTCACACAATGCAACCAGCAACCTTGTCGCTGAAGGGATGGAGGTCAGGGCCTCCTCATGGCCGCAGCTGTTTGTGGGTAGGAAATTTATAGCACCTTTAATAATAATAGTACTAATGACAAAACGGGGGTGGGGATGGGGGTGGGGGAGACATTTTATTGACTTGATTTAATTGCTGTAATTAAAAACGTGTAAAGAATCTCTTTTTAACGACTTGGCCATTAGCAGCACCACAGCTGCCTGATTAATTTCCTATTAGCTGCCTGATTTGCCATCAACCTTTGGAGAAGGGGGCTGCTTTTGGGGAGGGGGAAATGGCAAAATTGGAACAGGAAGGGAGAGCGGGATTTTAAGGCAGGCTCTGTAAGAGCTGGGTTTAGCCCAAGCTAAGTGTGAAGTGTGGAATTGAAAGCAATCCCTCAGACTCTGTGCCTGGCTGAGGCCCCAGGAACACTAGTTTCTTAAGGCTATTTTAAACGTTTGGAACATTTCCCCCCAGTTTGTGGAAACGGATTCATGAACGTAAGGTTAGGAGATGCCCATAGATTTGCTTTTTCCCAATCTTTGACAGCAATTATTTCCTTTTCCCAATAGCCGGAGAGGGAAAAATATCTTTCTCCCTGACAGAAAGGCAAAGAGTCCTGAAAATTGGCACACTAAATCTTGAGTCTTTGCAGAACGTTTCCACACACTAAAAGCCACAAGATGTCCCTCCCTCCCCCCCACCAACCCCGGCCAACACTTTCCACTGGCTCTCTTTATTTTAATTTTCTTTTGCACTAGAGATCATTGGCTCATAGATTTTCATTTGGAGAACGCTGATGAAGCACCAAGTCCACTTAGGGTGATTCCCAATTTGGGACTACATCTAATAAGGAACATCAGGAGGGAAGTTAAGGAGATATCTTTGGAGATATCAACTTCAGGGCTTCACACACATTCAACTTCATTAGGAGGCTTGAAGCTGTGGCAGAACAGCCCTTAAACAACAAAACTACAGGCACCGGAGAGACAGTAGTCTTTTCTTCAGCTTCTTATAGCTGGAAATAACTGAGTACACAAAGGGGAGTAAATGTCACAATAGGGAAATTGATTCTGCCATTCCATATCTGTAGCATAACAGTGCAGCAACAACTCACTATCATAGAGGAATACATTGTCAGAAGATGGCAGGCTTCCTTCTTTATCTTCTTTATTTTGAAGTGTATCAATGAATGTTAATTCCCTGTACATTAGTTCTGCTTTTTTTTTTTCTGAACCAGAATTCTCTTGGTACCTTTGAAATGACTCATATTACTGGAATTCTGACTCAGGATTTTAAATTGCTAAGAACATAAACTCAGGTTACAGGTAGTCCTTGACTTATAACCAGTGGTGGGATTCAGCCAGTTCACACCACTTCGGGAGAACCGGTTGTTAACTTTCTGAGCAGTTTGGCAAACTGGTTGTTGGAAGAAATCATTAGGGCAGAGAACCGGTTGTTAAATTACTTGAATCCCACCACTGCTTATAACCATTCGTTTAGTGACTATTGAAAGTTACAATGACACTTTAAAAAGTGACTTATGACTGCTTTTCACACTTATGACTGTTGTAGCATTTCCCTATGATCACATGATCAAAATTCAGGTGCTTGGCAATTATTTCATATTTATGACGGTTGCAGTGTCCAAGGGTCATGTGATCCCCTTTTGGGACCTTCTGAAAAAGCAAAGTGAATGGGGAAGCCAGATTCACTTAACAACCATGTTACTAACTTAACAACTGCAGGGATTCACTTAACAACTGTGGTGAGAAAGGTCTTAAAATGGGGCAAAACTCACTTAACCCATGTCTTGGTTAGCAACAGAAATGTTGGGCTCAATTGTGGTCATAAATCGAGGACTACCTGTACTAGATTGGGGAAGGCTGTGTTAAGACTTATAAATATTCCTGTGTTCCGAAGCGTTATCCTCCAAATTACTTCTTATCCCATATAAAGGGATAAGATCCCTCCCCTCTTGCTTCCCAGACAGTATACTCTGCAGTGGCAAGGGGTAAGATTCCCCAGCTAATTGTCATAGGTGCCAGCGGCCTGATCCAGATTCTGCTGCTGGTTGAAGCTTGGTCATTAATGTTTCAGGCTTCTTGCCTGCATGTTGGAGAGACTAGATCTGATTTATACCGGCAGCTTATCCCTGCGACAGGCAATGGTGGTGTAATTGTTATAAATGCTGTTTACTTTCCCTGCCTTCCAGAAAGTGTTGTGGAGGAGAATGGCTTGCTTTTGCTAAAAACTATCTGAAGGATTTAACGTTTCAGGAAAATAGCTTCTCAAACTGGATTTCCACGAACTTTAATGAAATGTGTTATAACAGCATTTCTCAACTTGATGATGTCTGGACTTCAACTCCTAGAATTCCCCAGCCGTCTCGTCAAGTTGCCCAGGTTGAAAAACACTATGTTATAATACTAATCTTCCCCTTAGTCTGCTGACTGCCTCCCACAACTATTTCAGCCCTTTTACGCTCACTTAGCCATCGAGTTTCCGGGTCTTCTGATGACCCTCAAACCCCCAAGAACTTTCTTCCTTATAAGAAAATCTTAAGGGACCAAAGGTCAAAACTATTACGTGAAAATAGGAAAAAAAAACACACACATCAGGTCTCACTTGCCATTGAAAATTTTTACAAATAATGATGTGCAATCTGAAAGGGCTTTAAAAAGAGAAGCAACAAATTGAGAGAGAAAAAAAAGACATTTAAATGTAATCTCTCAGCATGGAAGAAGCAGACATTGCTTTTGTGATTTGAGGTTTCTATGATTTGGCACAGCTATCAAAGGTCAGCTTATTGTTGACAGAGGATTAATAAAGTGTGATAAAGCCTGGAAGGTGACTTCTAATATATAGAGCACAGCTACAGAAATTCCTTTCATGATTCCGATATCTAAAAAATTTGCAGTTGGCTGAGCGATGTCCTTTGCAAGTTCCTCTAATCTCGATCTGAAAAAGGTGAAAGAAGTCCTGGTTTGATGATGTTCTTTTCATATAGTTCAAAACTCAACACTGTTAAGAAAGAGCCTTTCTGTTAATTTCAGTTTCCCTGCTTTTCTCTTCCAGGTTGTTGGTGCGACTTCTATTTTGCATGGCTCAACTGAAGAGCTCTTTAGCCCCCAACAATTTTTCACTTAACTTTGCTTATTAAGGATCATCCAAATGTTGCTCAACTGTTAATACTGACCAATAGTGGGTTCCACTTTGCTACTGGTTCAGAACAGGGAGTGCGCGTGTATACATGCTCACTTCACTCATGCGTGGCGCTTCTGTGCATTCGCAGAACCTTCTGCACATGCGCAGAGCGTCCATGATGACGTCCAGGTGGGTGGGTGGGTGGAGCCTCCTGCCGCTGCTACTACCGGTTTGCCCGAATCGGGGTGAACCAGTAGAAACCCACAACTGATACTGACTGATTGTTCTATTAGGTAAATTCTGGTTGTTGTTGTTGTTGTTGTTGTTGTTTTTAAAAAAATAAGGTACCAGAGCCATCTTACCTAAAAATTTATCACTGAAATTAGCAAAATTTTCTGACTTTGATGGAGAAGACAATATAGGGGCTGCTTGCAATCAGAAGGAAATCCAAAGCAAGCAACCTCAAAATTAACTTGGCAAAGCAACTTGGGGCATTTCTGAACCAGAATGCATTTCTAAACTGTCCAAAAGTTCATAAAATAAAATAACAACATACACGAATGTAATAATAGAAGGCAAACCCCCAAGTAGAGAACACAAAATTGCAACTGAAGCAATTCCTTTATCCTGCATTGTCTTAGGAATGATTCTTTTACGAAAGTGTTTTCAGACTTACAGAATCAAAGCCCATGTTTGACTAATCAGCTATAATTCCCTTTGGTATTCTGTGACATGCTCTTCCATACAGCTTTGCCCCTTAGTTAATTTTCCTCCTTTTTGCTTGAAGTACTTCTTCCACTCTGGAGGGGTCCTTCATAATGTGCACTGCACCTTTAAAGCCTTTTAAAATCCTAATCTCATTATCCCATTTTTAACAAGTGGTCCAAACATTAATTCAGGCAACATAACAATCTTGGCCGCCCTTTTGACTTGTTATAGACTTGATGTGTCTTTGTTATAGAAGGATGCCTTGCGCATTCCTAAACCATTGGGAGGATAGGGCTCATCAGCACTTACATGCCACTTGTACTTCAGTCTGTCTTTGCAGCAGGGCTCCCATACGATTGCGCACAATGCAGCGGTAGAAGCCGGCGTGGGTTCGATCTAGAGATGTGATCATGTACCTTAATAAAAAGAGAAGAACAAGGGAGAGAATGAGAGAGAGGGAGGAAAAAAGGGAGATGATGAAATCAAACAATATACTACCACATACGCCAAGAGATACATAGCTAAGAGATACATAACCAAGCCATAATCTTACACATCTCGATTAGTTACAGCAACTCTCCTTTGTCTCTGTTCTGACAGCATGGCCTACTTTCCCATAAGTTTTTATTATTCACTTGCCATTTTCACTTATTAGATTTTAATTATAAAAAAAAATCATTTAAAATTCTGCTGTTGGAACAAAAAAAAATTACAAAGAACACTGTGTAAGATCTGTTGCAAATTTGATTTTTTTGGATAATCTGCATTTTTATTTGGGATAAGGCAAGCTTCCTTCCTAATTAAAGAAGGAAAGTTGCCTGGAGTTCTGAGCTGCAACATGTAGAAGATGACACTACCTTCTACTTCCTGATTCCAGGCAGGGTATGAAACTCTTGAGTAGCTGTTTGAAGGCAGTCTGGGGATGGATGGATGCATGGGGAGGTGGGAGAAGAAGCAAAAAATTTATCCAGGCAAAATTGGGGGTGGGAAAAGTTTGGATACAGGATTCAAATGATCTTTGATAAGATCACATCATCAACTCTGTATTTTAGATGAGTTTCTTAATTCGGTGTTGCCTGGGTAAGCATAATTCAGCAGCTGTCTTTACCAACTTGCTTGGTCCATCTTCTCTATGGGGAAAAAAGAACTAATTTCAGCAATGTATACAGCAGGGGTGAAATGCTCCTGGTTTGGGTCGATTGCCCGATCTGGTAGTGATGGTGGCAAGTGGTTCGGAGAACCAGTAGCAAAAATCCCTGCACTCCCCCATGCCCAGCTGAGCAGTGCTATCATCAGAGGCTTTTTTTTACTTTTAAAAGCATTTTTTTCTACAACCTCTTCAGCTGAAAAAATGCTTTTAAAAGTAAAAAAAAAGCCTCTGATTATCGCGCGGTTCAGCTGGGATCGTCAGAGGCTTTTAAAAGCATTTTTTCTACAACCTCTTTGGCCGAAGAGGTTGTAGAAAAAATGTTTTTAAAAATAAATTAAAAAAAGTTGGCCACGCCCACCCAGTCACATTACACCCCCCCAAGCCACGCCCACAGAACCGGTAGCAACAAATTTTACATTTCACCACTGGTATACAGTATTTATCATACACTAAGAGGCTATCTCTGAAAATGTTTCAGACATTTTAATTAAGGTAAAACATGGCCTCTTGGATCTTGGATGGAGCTAAAGGGATGAATCAGTTTACCAACAGACTCCCTGATTGCCAGAACATTTCCAGATCCAATTCAAAAAAGAAGCCTGTGCTTGGATGTTTTGAGCCTCAACCTCATGAACCTGCTGATGTGATATCTTTTGACTTGCTACTAAGGCTTGTAAAGCTGACAGGAAACAGCAAAGGGCCTTTCCTGATGGTCCTACACAAGGGGAAGACAGGTGGCTATCTTTAACAAGGTTTTGTAATCCTGTTTTTTCTACTTTTATTTGGCTTTTAACTACTTTGTGTTTTATATACCTTTCTATTTATCTTTTCAAATTAGATCGCTTTAAAAGGTTCACACTTACCTTTGTTGGAAACAGATGTTTAATTTTATGAATAATTTATATGGATACTTAAATTATATGTTTTATATTGTAAGCTGTGTTGTACAAACTGCCATTATGTTGCCGTTATGTTGCAAGGCATCTAATATAAATTAGGACAAATATATATTAGATGCCTTGGACAAATATATTTTCTGGGATGAGAAGATTCTGATTCCTGACAAAGAAGCTGATCATTTCCCTTCAGATTGGATTATCTCATAATATTTACATTGAAGGGGAAGGATGAAGGGAGGGAGGGAGGAAGGGAGGAATAATCACTGCACACTGTTACAAGTCCATTCAGAGGTGAAATGCTCCCGGTTTGGACCGGATCCGGTAGTGATGGTGGTGGGTGGTTTGGAGAACCGGTAGCAAAAATCTCTCCATCCCCCCCCATGCCCAGCTGAGCCGCACGATCATCAGAGGCTTTTTTAAAAAACTTTTAAAAGCATTTTTTCTACAACCTCTTCCGACGAAAAAATGCTTTTAAAAGTTAAAAAAAAAAAGCCTCTGATGATTGCATGGCTCAGTTGGGATCATCAGAGGCTTTTCAAAGCATTTTTTTCTGCAACCTCTTGGCTGAATAGGTGGTAAAAAAATGCTTTGAAAAGTCTCTGACGATCCCAGCTGAGTTGCCTGATCAGCAGAGGCTTTTCAAAGCATTAGAAAAAATGCTTTGAAAAGTTAAAAAAAAAAAGTTGGCCACGCCCACCCAGTCACATTACCCCCCCAAGCCACGCCCACAGAACCGGTAGTAAATTTTACATTTCACCCCTGGGTCCATCTAATATAATATCCCTATATCTGTATAAAATTATTCTAGTATTAATTCAGAGTGGGTAGCAGAATCATTCTGAAGCAGCCAAACTTTAGGTGAGAAAACGTTCCTTCATGTAGAATTATATTAAACTGGCTGGTATTGTCATACTGCTTTGTTGCATTGTTCTGAAGTAGCTTTATACCAATGGACAATTATTTTAGACAATTTTCATCCACCACTACCTTTGAATCAGGGGTAAAATCTACTTACCTTCCCAACCAGTTCGGAAATCACGTGCACACACAGACCCTCTGCGCATGCGCAAACCCTTCTGTTCATGCGCAGAGGGTAAAAAACAGGTTACTTCCTGGTTAAAACCAGGAAGTAACGACAACCGGATGGGTGGGCAGAGCCTTATGCCGCCATCGCTACTGGTTCTCCAAACCACCGGCTGCCATCGCTACCGGTTCGGCCGAAATGGTCCGAACCGGGAGCATTTCACCCCTGCTTTGAATTTTCAAATTCATATACCCTCCCAGGCCAATTGCCTGTTTGATCATTCTTTGCATTCTGTGAAATTGTCATGATGATGGTCCCACCAGAGCTATAAAACTCTTCCCCTCCTCTCCTTTCAAACATTTCTCACCAAAGTAAGAGAAGAGGAAAATGTAAAACGAAAAACAACTTTCCTTCTTTTTGGAATATCAATGGTAGAAAAGGAATATGTACATTGTTCTAATACTAATGTCACACAAATCATTTTCTAGTAGAAATACTTCTGAACCTCTATTTCCAGCCCCTGAACTTTACATTTAGCAAATTCTGCTATGTATCACAATGAAATATGTAGGGACAGTTTTCTAAGGATTGACAATAGGATGGACAAGATACATATACATACATATTACTCATGAGAACCCAGAGTTGGAAAACGTGAAGAATTAAGGATGGAAATGTATGAACCTGCTGATTAACAAGGAAGGGAAACAATGAGGAATAAATTTGGGGCGCACTATGGGGGGCAGCTAGTAAAAAGTCTTGAATCTATATTTCTAGTTTAATCCATCTGAAAAGAAAGATCTAGTCTTGAGCAATAATTCATATTGTTTCCTTGCAGCAATGAGAGAAACCAGAAGATGGAAACTCAGAGGAAATAAGTCAAAGAATCTACACGGCTTTCAACCCCCACACCCTCAAATTTAATCAAGTGCTGAAAAATGCCAGAGGCTCCTTTGATACGAGTTTGTTTGTTCTTTTCAATACACAATTTAAATTAAAGTTTAATAATGAGAGGTGATTATCTAATGATTGCCTCGAAGTCTAGAGACACTCCTTCTTCTGCATGTACGCAATGCTGTCGTTTGCTTTCAGAAGGCAGTTAAAAAAAAAAAAAACACCATCTCAAACTGTGAATAAGGAGGGCAAATCCAATAGAGCCAGGCAGACTGTCTGCCTTGCTGATATTAGCATGGAGGCTGCCCACGTGGTGACTGCACATTTGGAAGCTTTGAAGTTCAGAAAATAGTAGGAATCTTGCTTCAAGGCACCAAGGTGACAGCTAGTGGTTTAGGTTGCTATGGACAAGAATATGCAAGAGGCACTAACAGCTGTTACCTCTCTCCAGAAGCGCCATTATTTGAAATGTCAGAAATAGCCTGTTAGACCAAGATAATGTTGTCTAAAGTAATGGGCACATATGCTCTTTGCTCACACCATTGTTACTCTTTCCGTTGGGATATAATCACAACTATTCTTTGTCAAAGACTGGGTTGCCATGGATCTTCTCTACAAGTTCATCATCTCGTTAGTCTCAAGTTCAGCCACAGCCACAAACAGAATGCAAGGATCCTACATTTCCTTTTTCATTAGCAAGAGAATGGAATATCTTTTCCTGAAGCGATATAAAGTAGAAATTAATATAGGGAATAAATTACACAAAGAGTAAAGCATCGTGGGCAGTATATTGGCTCCTATGATTGAGTGCAATCCGATATCTGCTCTAAGTAAGGAAATTTATCTCTCATCAAGGGGCAAATAGTAGTGGTAGGTTGCTACCGGTTCACCCCGGATCGGGCAAACAGGTATTGGCGGTGGCGGGAGGCTCTGCCTACCCACCCGGATGTCTCTGCGCATACGCAGAAGCTTCTGTGCATGCACAAAAGTGTCACACTCACGTGGGAGTGCACGTGCGCCCACGAGCAAACCAGTAGTGTCCAAAATTGAAACCCACTATTGGTGAGTGGGTGGGCAGGGAGTCTATAGAACAGTGATGGCTAACCTTTTTGCCATCGCGTGCCAGGAAGGGGGGGGCGGGGGAGGTTCGTGAGCGTGCACGTGGCCACACCCATAATTCTATACACCCCACCCTGCGCATGCATGCATGATCTCCCCCTCCCCGCCCCCTGGTCCTGGCACACAATGGCCCGGTAGGCCTGTTTTTCTTTCTCATCTGGCTCCAGATCCTCTCTATGCATCTGGGGAGGGCAAAAACAGCCTTCCCCAACCCCTCGGAGGCCCAAAATGGCCCATTTCCCAACTTCCGGTTGGACAGGAAGTGACATTTTTTGTTGTTCCCAGCCTCCAGAGACTCCTAGAGAGGCTGAGCTGGCGTGCCAGGTGACATGGCTCCGTGTGTCACCTGTGGCACGCGTGCCATAGGTTCGCCATCACGGCTATAGAAGGAGTCTCCAAACTTGGCAACTTTTAAGATCTGTGTACTTCAACTCCCAGAATACCTTAATCAGCATACCTTCTGGGAGCCAGCATAGAGTTCTGGGAGTTGAAGTTTACAAGTCTTAAAGTTGCCAAGTATAGAAACCTCTGGTCTATAGATAAGATCTTTCTATCCTGACACGGAACCCTTTATTTTTACATTCGAATATTACTCAATACTACCAGTGCTATACTGGGCTGTAGAATTTCTAATCCAAATTTAAATAAGTTCTCTGTTACTTCATTCCAAAATATGTGTTTTACCAAATTTAACTTACAAATTCCTTTACATTTACGTTATGCCTTTCATTCCAGGGTGGTGCTTGTTTTGTTTTGTTTTTTGTGCTCACGGTTTCCTTGGTAAGGTTTTGGAAAGTGGTTTGCCATTACCTTCTTTCTAAGGCTGAGAGACAGCAGCTGGCCCATCAAGCTGGCTACATGCCTGAGGAGGATTAGAACTCACAGCCTCCTGGTTTCTCTCCTGGTATCTTCAAAGCACCATACCAAACTGTCTCCCCCAGAAAAAAAGCATGCTCTGTTCTTTTTCCCCCCTCTTATGTATTGGAACGAATAGCAACATTTAAAAAAAGTCTTTGTGCTCAAACTGTTATTCTTCCTTCATGAAAGTAAATAGTAACTTCTTGGTTTCTAAAAATATCCATAATTTATTATTTCCAAATCAGTAAATAGCAGTAAATCACTAAATATCTTACAAAAAAAAAAAAGGACAGGTTTTGCTTATACATGTTTCTCATAATTCACAAATGCACTTCTAATCTTGCGCTACAATTTTATTTCTATATTTTAGATCATTTCTATGCCACTCCAATCATATAACTCTAGTCTGCTTTCTACACATAAAAACAGTTTTAAAAACTGCAGTAAAATAATAGAGCAAGAAAAATGGAATAGATGTACTGTACCCCTAATATCTTAAGATGCAAAAGTCCAATGAAAAAAAAAGACTCTTCAATTTTATTTATTTACTTGATTGATGAAAAGGATTATCTTTACCTCGGGGGCAGAAACAGAACTGGCATATTTTCTGACCTCCCCCTTTCTCCTCCCTTTAGCTCTACAGAGGTGGAGAACAGACAGCATACTTTGCTGACTCAAATTTGTAGGGTAGCCAGATTCTATTTGAAGCAGACAGTCTCCAAGGTAACTAGGACCCAAGCCACAAAGGGTTTTGTAGGTTATAATCAGCTTTTTTAATTGTATGAGGAACTTATATTGAACCACTATTCAGCCATTGAAGAGCTATCGCTCTCTGCTCAGTGGGTTTTTGCTGGGGAGGCTACAGCCCTCTTCATTATGAACCACTTGAAGTTTCTGAATAGTTTTCAGAGCCAGCTCCAAGTAGAGGGCACGGCAGTAGTCCTTACACACCATGATGAAAGAGTGAATGACTATGGGCTGCAGATCAAGTTCCAAGAATAATGCCCCAGTTGAAGCTGGTTCTCACAATCATAGGTTGCTGCTGCTGCTGCAGGAACCTATGATTCCAAGAATTCTCTTTGATCCCAAGACTTCTTCCTTCTAGAACAGTGAATTTTGGAACACTGCAATCCCATCTGGAGGAAATATGCAATTTCCAAAGAACCAGACAATTTCTGAACAACCAACCACTCCATCTTACAGGATTCAACTTTATCATATTTCAAATGATCCAGCCCCTGCCAGCCTCCAGACACTTGGATTTCCTGTTAGGCCAGTATAGGGATAGAAAACTGAAGATCATCATTATATTTATGACATCCCGCATCCTAGCCAATGCACCATTTAAGTAATTCACAATGAATGCGGTAGAATTGCTTGCCAGATCATTTTATTAACTCCTCAACTGCTTGCTGGAAATCAACCAGATCCCTAAGTTGCATGAAGTGAATCATCCTAACTGATCTTTCCTCCTTGCAGATATTGAAGGTGTCAATTCTCCGAGTGACCAGAAAATGACCAGATCATGACAAAGGGGTGAAAAAAAGCATCCTTTAATTTCAGATCATAAGCCAACTGCAGAAGGGTAAAAATCATTGTATGTATTGAGCCAGTAATGTCCTGGCACAAACCCATGTTTGGTGGCCATGAACTCCTGGGCTGTACCCAATCCATTTCCCAGGTATAGAAGTTGAAATGCCCAGCCACAAGAACTGAATGAATCAACCACCATGTCAGGACTGAAATCAAGGGACCAAGGAGAGGATACTTGTAATACCCCAACACTGCAAGAAGAAAGCCTATTAGTTTATGGTGCAAAAAATCAGGAATCTTGTAGTGCTTTTTATGGTGAACAAATGTTAGTAAAAGGCATAAAGTTTCATGAGATGCAGTAAAAGTTTATACCGATTTAATAAAATTTGTTAGTTGGAAAAAATGCTTCTAGTCTCCTGATCCATTGCCCAGCAGTACCCCTAATTCTTTAGAGCACAACTTCAGCCACAAGTATTTTCTCCATGAGCTACCTCAGAGTCATGCCCTCTTGTCAGAATTTCAAAGAAGGAATCATCACCTTCACTGGGGTTGCTGAAGCACCAAAAGTGGAGAATAGATTTCTTAGAAAATATCACCCTGTCTTTACTTATCTTAGTCTTGGCAATTTATGTTATGTGCACATGTTCATCTGTTACTAGTTATGGATAAGCCAAGGTCTTATTATATACAGATCTCAAGTCTCACTGGTCACAGGGTTGGAGCAGCTGGGCTAGAAGCAGGGAGGGACACCAAATTTGCCCATCATTGTAGAACCCTGTTCCAGTTCTCAAGTTCCTCCAATTTTCCTCCAACACCCCCCCCCCCAACCAGATCTTCACAAAAACCAATCCCTTATTCCCCCTTCCCTTCACCTCCCAAATCCAGCATCACTTTACAAGTTGAGTTGGTTGTCTGAATGTAGGTTATTCCAACTAGGCTTGGTTCATATGCTCCTATCAAGCAACATCCTCGAAGTTGTCCTATTACAAAGGATTCAGAACAATACAAATACTTGAATACACTTTCATTGCAAAGGGAAGGGGATTCTCTCAAGTTCTCCCTCATATTTTCAGAGCTCCAGAACTGATTTCCCACATTCTCATTCCAGGAAGAAGGGAACTTCCGAGCCCCCTTTCAACTCCCCTCCCCCCAAGGGTAAAAACATAGCCTCTCCACAATTGAGGTCTTAGCACTACTGTACATCATAAGTCTGCAGCAACAGCAGTGTACTGAAACAAAATAAATTCTGTTTGGTATAGTGGAGCTTGTTTCCAAGAACAATGCAATAGATTACTTTGTTGTCTTGAAGCCTTTATTCAATATACTGTCAATGCTTCAGTCAGTCGTTCCCTTTATTATTGCAGTTTCAGGACCTAGTTTATCACATAAAACCTCAGGGGGATTCAGGGCGAGAGGGGGTCAGGAGGCAATATTTTTCAAACTTTTTCCCATCCCTTTGGAAATAGCCTTCTCCTGGAGAACCAGATAGCGCCTTCTTTTGTGTCATTTACAGAGGGCAGATAAAACAGATAAGGCATTCTAATTTATAGGATGTTGCTGGGATAGAGAATGTTGTGTGTTTGTGTGTGTCCATGAATCAATGGTTTGCCCCCTTAATGGCTGCATGTGTGTGTGTGTGTGTGTGTGTTTTTCATCGATTATATAAGAAGATGTAAACCGCTGGGAGTCCTTGACGAGTTGGCAATAAATAAATAATAAATCTTAACCCAACTTCTGTTCTTATCCCAGGCTAGCTTTAGCTTTTATTGTTTACCAGTGTTGGAGGAAGCAATAATTTCTTATAG
Organism: Ptyas mucosa; assembly: GCA_012654045.1. Taxonomy (NCBI): domain Eukaryota; kingdom Metazoa; phylum Chordata; class Lepidosauria; order Squamata; family Colubridae; genus Ptyas; species Ptyas mucosa. The sequence goes on from WNWU01000020.1 coordinate 11,919,940, forward strand.
TGGTGCTTCAATTTCTTACAGGCTGCAAGTAAAAAGCTCCAGCAATACTTAATCTTCCCTGCCAATATCATGTTGCCACTCTGAACATGGGTGGAGGAAATATGGATCTGGAAGCTCCCCTGTCCTGTCCTTGGCTCTCTTCTCCTGTAACTGAGAATCCCATGTTCATGGAAGAGACCACTCATCTGCAAATAGCATGTTGCAGTCTCTTAAGACACCATTTCCCAATCTTTCCAGGTTGGTGGCCTGGCGTGAGAGGGGGAGGGGGAGGAAGAGGGGATGGTTTTGTGTGATGGGCAGGCACGCGCGCACAGCTTTATTTGTGTGAGCGGGGTTGCAGGCGTGCGCTCCGGCCCACCTCACTCATGCGGCCCAGTTGCAAATAGGTCATCGCTCGGTAGTGGGTTGCGGCCTACAGGTTGCAGCCTGCTGTCTTAAGAACAAAGCAGACAGGAAAATCAAAGATGGAGACAGGAGACACTGAAGCAGAAGCGATTCCATTGTCACCATAATTCCCTTACCTTTTTGGGGTATGATATATAAATTGGGAATTAGGCCGATTCTATTTCATCACATTGGCCAAATGTATTATCTACCCCAAAGATCAGCCTGTAGATTGGAACATAGGATGACCTCTACACCCAATCATCATTCTGACGTCAGAAATTTTTTTGCACAAGTTGATACTGGTCTCCCATTCATGGTATGAAAGACAATGGGCGCTTTTGAGAAAGGCATACCAGATACTAGCAACATGTGGCCCTTTACATTAGAGGAATGGAATTTGTCTGCAATTAGAATAACAAGCTAGGGTAGCTATTGGCAGAAGCGTACTTCTGGGCACCTTTGACAATGTAACAAGCAGATTTTTAAAGCTTGTCAGTGTTGCCTAGAAGTGAAACTCTTTAATGGCTCCTAATAAAGCAAACTGAAGTTCTGAAATATTTCCCACCTCCACTACTGTTCTTTCTTAAGCAAAGTGGAGGGGGAAGCAAAAGAGAAAATAAATAAATCTAAAAAAAAAAATAACCCAGCTTGGTTGTCAATATTCCAACCGAGACACGAGAGGAGAAAAGAAAAAAAAATACAGTGAAATTATTCACTTTTCTGTGTGAATAAGGCATGTATTGTGCATTAGGATTCTTTAGGAATGCCATGATATCCTGAGGTTTTGGATGTTCTTTAAAATACAAGATAAATTATACTTCTTAATTTTATAGAGAAAAAGAACGCAAGGCTTCAGTGTTGGATTCCATGCTTATTGAATTAGTTTAGTGTTACTGATCTGCTCCTCCCCCAAAGCCTCCGTGAATACTCTGCCCTTAAAACATTTTGTAAAGTGACACACACGTATAAATAATTTGTAAAACTATCCTTCACTTCACAAAATATTTAGAAACAGCTCCAAAACAGCACAAAGCCCCAAAGAGGAAGGAAATGGGAAGACTGTTAATGAATTTCAGTGTTTTTCTACTAAAATAAGAGTCAGATGTAGTAAGCCATCAAAAAACTCTGAATGCCTCAAAACCAGGCTGATGTCTTTCATTTTGTCTTTTTAATGAATCACTGCTCTCTTTGTGGAATGAAATAACTGGTTTTTTGTTTTTTAAAAAAATGCTGCTTCCCTCCTCTTACTTCAAGTTTAGGTGGTCAGTGCTAAGATGTAATTTTGCAAGATGTAATTTTAATTTCAATAAGCACTTAAAACACATCTTATGCATTTTATTCCATTGGCTCCTTTGTCCTTGGGTGACTGCTGATTATCCAAATCAGATTTCCACAACATGATTACTTCCCTAATGCACAAATATAATCAGGAATTTGTATTGTAGGCCTTTAGTTAAGAGGGCACAAAAGTAATCATATAAATCTCATAAACATTTCCATGTCCTGAATGGTACTCACTCTCATAACATTCTTTTCCCAGTGTATGAAAGATCCTAAACTGGCTTGTTTTCTGAAATCTGCTCCTGAATTCAATTCCAGAGGCAGGAATTACTGGAGAACAAATTAACAAGTCAAGGGTGGCAGTCTAGAAATAAACCAGGTAGTAGGAGCAAATAAGGCAGGCGGGAGTCTGAGAAATTCAGCCTGCACTCCAGAAGACAGGGGAGCAGTGCACACAAGAGAGAGCTTCCTATTTCTGGTAAGTAATCAAATCAATGATGGATCCGGAGTCCTCATTACGAGATGCCTGTGAGAACTTGCCTTCATTTCAGAAGATATCCTTAAATTTCCTATGCCACCAGCAGATAGAATGAGGTCTATAGGTTCAGGAAGATAAGCTGGCAGAAAATAGGAGATGGAATTTTAAAGACAAAGGCATGAAGGAGGGAAAATTACCCATTGAAAGCAAAGCAAAGTTGGTGAGGAATCTCTCCTTTCCTTTCTGCATAACTGTTATTGTGCAGTCCATTAGCAGTGAGTCCTTGAGTGTCAGTGCTGATATTTAAAATGATTCTCACTTGCTTTAAATAAGATGTTTCAATTCCACCAAGCTGTCAGGAGCTCAGGCAAACACCAGGAATAATGGGCAGAGTCTCCTTGCATTGTCCTAGTTAATAAATCAGCAAAAACACAAATGCAGACAACAGATAGAAAAATTACAGACAGTCTTACCTCTTCTACTATGGCAAGATAGAGCCCCTTAAGACAAGGTAGGTATATAAATGGATATGTATTTAAAACTTAAGCTTTAGTATCTGACAAGGGCAAAATATATACTGGACATCCCACCTAAACACATTCTTCTAAGTATATTAAAAATATGGTGAATTTTGCTCATCCTCATATCCCAAATGTATCTTGGATGTTTGATTGCCATTTCTCTCTTTTAAAAAAAAACAACAAAAAAACCCAAGACTATAATATTCTGTATGAGATTTCATAAAGCAGCTGGAATGGGTTGGGAAAGAGAAAAACAAGGTACATCTACCCTGTTTCCCCCAAAATAAGACATCCCCTGATAATAAGCCCAATCAGGCTTTTGAGCACATGGCAATAAGGCCGAGTGCTTATTTCAGGGTTCAGAAAAATATAAGACAGGGTCTTATTTTCAGGGAAACATAGGTAATTTTTACAGCCATCACAAGAAGGCAGAGATTGGTTTAGAGAAATTATTAGGAGCAACGGAATGTATAACTGCACATCTCTCAGTTCTTTTTTCCTTCCCTTTTTATCATATTGTTATAAATCTTGATACATTATGTTGGTTCAATAGAGTAATGTTTATACAATATTAATTGGAGATTATTAGGGTTTTATTATTTAGAAAACTTAAGAGTGTTCAGAATAGCGAAGAGAAAAAAGTGTTTCTACCAATACTAATTACATTTTAGAATATCAATGTTACAAGCATAAAATTATTTGACCTTTTCATCCATAGTTATAGCTGTGCTCATAAGTTTAACAAACCACTTGAGGAGCATTTTATAAGTAAACATGAAGGATCAGAGAAAATACATTTTTAAAAATTTATAATGTGATTCAGATTAAAGTATTAGGCATCACAAAAATAGCACAATCATTAAACAAACCATAGCAAATAAAGGAAATAATAAATAACCTGGCTCTTCTTGTGGCCAGTGTAGAGGAAGGATTGAAATCCAGAGGGGGAATTCTTATGTCTCCTTCATTTCCAGCCAATTTATACATGGGAGACAAATAGCTGAAGGCTATTTAAAGGCTATCTGGAGGCTATGTATTCCTCACCTTATAACCATTCATTTAGTGACCGGTCAAAGATACATCAGCACTGAAAAAAAGTGACTTACGACTGTTTTTCATACTTACAACCGTTGCAGTTTCCCCATGGTCATGTGATCAAACTTCGGATGCTTAGTAACTGGCTCATATTTATGACGGTTGCAGGGTTCCAGGATCATGTGATTCCCCTTTTGGGACCTTCTGACAAGCAAGGTCAACGGGGAAGCCAGATTTACTTTACAACTGTGTTACTAACTGAACTGATTTTAAGGGAATAGCATAACCAAACACATTATTTTGGACCTCAGGAAAACAGATGTTAATTAACACAGAGCAAAAATAAGTAGGATTTTTTTTTTAAAAAAAATTGATTTATATGCCGCCCTTCTCCGGAGACTCAGGGCGGCTTACAATGCGCTAAGCAATAGCCTTCATACTTTTGTATATTTATACAAAGTCAGCTTATTGCCCCCACAAACTGGGTCCTCAGTTTATCTACCTTAGAAAGGATGGAAGGCTGAGTCAACCTTGAGCCTTGGTGAGATTCGAACCTGCAATAATTGCAGGCAGCTGATGTTAATAACAGGTGTTATTAACTGATGTTAATAAACGGCAGGAGAAGAATTTGGAAAAAGAGTTGGTACTCCTAAAGAAGGTGATCAAGAATTAACAAACAATTTCAATGAGAAGGGGGGAAAAAGACAACAAAAGAAGCCAATGTGATACACAAAAAGCTTAATGAAGATATTAAAATAGAAAAGGGCATATACATTGGGGGTGGGGGGGAAGGAGTCTACAAAGGAAGAGAACAGACAGGCAGCCTGACCTGTCAGGACAGAGGAAGCTTAGAATGAACTAAGCTAGGTGAAGAATACTAAAAAGGGCTTCTTTACACATGCTGAAACTGAAAGGGAAAAAAAAAATACCTGCACAGTTGTTTGGAGAAGAAGACAACATGTTAACAAGTAACAAGGAAAGGAGAGCCTCTCAGCTCCTATTTTGGTTCAGCCTTCTCCAATAAAAGAAATGTATTCCACAAGAAAATTGTGAAGGGCTGCCTGGAGCTGATAGAAACAGGCAGGTTAGGGGATACATCTTTACCAGGACTTAGATGTCTTGCAAAGGGTGGGAAGCAAATGACACATTGAGCATTGTGCCATCATAACGCAAGCTATTGTGATGACTCTTCCGGACGCTTCCCCAGATACCTCTCCATATGTCAGTTCAGAGGAGGATGAGTCAGTTCCATGCACGTCAGGAGGGGAGTCGATAGGAATGGCTCCAGGCAGGCATCTGAGAATGATTTGGCTGAAGCACAGCCACAGCAGGACAGCCCTGAGGCTTCAGGTGGGGAAAGTACAGACTTGCAGCCAGTCAGCGATAAGGAAGAGGAACTGCCTTCTGAACCTAATCCAAGGACACATAGGGCAGAGAAAAGGCAGGAGCAGTGAAGGTCAGCTCGATTACTCGTGAGGAGGCAACCTCGTCCCTCTTGATGGGCTGCACCAGAAGCTGGCTAATTAGCACAGAAGACAGATGGAAAACTATGTGTTCATTTCCTGGCTGTATGTTCTTGCCTTGAGCTTCGGATCGTGTCTCCTCAGCTGTGGCCTTGCCTTTGCCTGTGGATTTGCCTTTGCCTTTTCTTGTGGACTTTTGCCTAATGGACTAGACTCACCTTTGCCTTGAGGACTAGTGTTGGCTTCATTTGAGTAGCCTGTAGAACTCATTGGGGGTTGAACCAATGCCGGCACAAGGAATTGCTGGGGAATACCAATTCAGAAAGCCTTAACAGAGACTCCTTACACCCATGAGGTGTGTGCGCGCGCATGATGGTACAGCACAGCTATACCCTTATTGGACATGATAATGTGGGATATATACATGCAATGACAGAGTTTGAACAGCAATGCTAGTTTTATCATTCGGCTGCTCCAGTATCTCATGCACTGTATCTCAGGATGCTGAAAGAATTGATGGTCATTGTGAACTGTTAGGTACTATTTTTGAGGAATCTAGGAAACAGATGAAATGCCAGATGATTGGAAGACAACAAATGGGATTCTTTATCTTCAAAAGGAGAAAAGTAATTCTAGCCAACTACGAATCAGTCCATCTGATCTGGATAGTGGGAAGATTGATTTATAAGTGCCCTGAAAACATCACCAATTGTCAGCAATTGTCTTGTCAAGTACATATTTTCTCAGGTTAAAATAATCTTATATTTTTATAAACCAGTAATTTTTTAATAGATTGTGGAAATGTTCCTATAACTTGACTGCAGCAAAAGATTGAGAAAGTACCTCATGAGATGCTGATTAGCAAGCGATTTAATTGTGGACTTAATGGCTTGACAATGACTTTGGGCCAATTGTGATTTGGGCCAGTGAGATTCTCTCAGCCCAACTCACTTCACAGGGTTGTTGTTGTGAGGAAAATAGGAAGAGGAAGGTGTGTTGGATACATTTGCCACTTTGAGTTACTTGTAAAAAAACAATAAAGGCAAGATACAAATAAACTGGAATATTAGCAAAATTCTTACTTGTATAGGGGACTCCAATGCATACTTGGGTTGTAATAACACTCATAAAAAAAGATATTAGAATTGTAGTGCAAACAAAATGTGAGTCAGCAATGCACTATGGATGAAAAGAAGGCAAATGAAGTCGTAGGCTACATTGCTTACATCAACAGAACTATAATTTCAAATCAGGGAAAGTAATCATGCCATTATTTTCTGCTTTGGTCAGGGCCCATATTTCAAGAATTCCGATTACTGTGCCCAGTTCTGGGCATGCTTTCAGAAGGATTCAGAGAAATTGGAACACAATGAAGAATGCAAGGGGACTAGAAATTAAGTTATACAAAGAGAGATTGAAAGAGCTGGGTAGTCTTGAAAAAAGATGCTTGCGGGTAGGGTGAGGGTGGGTTGTGGAGGGGGGTTTACGATAGCATTCTTCAAATACTTAAAAGGATGTCATATTGAAGAAGGTCAGGACCCGTTCTCTCTCATTTCAGAGTGCAGGACACAAATAATGGATTTAAGTTACAGGAAGGCAGATTTCAATTGAATGTCAGAAAAGGCTTCCTAGCAATAAGAGCTATTCAACAGTAAAACCAATTACCCAGGGAGGTATGATAGGTTCCCCCTCATAGGGTGTGTTCAATGGAAGGCTTAACAGCCATCTCTCTGCTTTTATTTGGACTCTTGCTAACCACAGTTATGTGGGGCAGAAATCGAACACTGGGTTACAAGTCCACCATTTTTATAATGCTGTAGTTTTGTATTATCAGATTAATTCTGAGAACTCAGAAAGTTGCGAGAGATGCCAGAGAAATTCTCCAAATTTGGGCTTGTAGGTTTCTATAACAACTTTGAGAATTTCCAAAAGCTTGTCTCAGGAAGAGAGGGTTTATAAATTTTACGGTCCAAGATTTCTTGGATTAAATCTTGAAATCTTAAGTGAGTGGAAATTAATACATTTTGGGGCTTCAAATATATATTTTATTTCTTGCTTTTGCAAAATGATCATGGCTGGGTTGAAATAGGCCCACACTGAACCCCAGAAAAACAGCATATAGATAGCCCTCAACTTAACAATCACAAAACTTCCATTGCTAATCAAGACAGTTGTTAAGTGAGTTGTTAAAGGAATTTTGCTCCATTTTACAACCTTTCTTGCCACAGTTGTTAAGTGAATCATTGCAGTTGTTAAGTGAGGAACACGGTTGTTGCAAGTTTTACTTCCCCATTGACTTTGCTTGTCAGAAGATCACAGAAGATAATCACATGACCTTGGGACATTGCAATTGTCATAAATACATGCCAGTTGCCAAGCATCTGAATTTTGATCACTTGACCATGGGGATGCTCCAATGGGCTATAAGTGTGAAAAATGGTCATAAGTCACTTTTTTCAGTGCCGTTGTAACTTTGAATAGTGTCTAATGAATGGTTGTAAGTTGAGGACTACTTGTAGTTGTTTATTCCAAAACTACCTGAGTCCTGACATGCTCATCTGTGGTTCTGGAGGGGATAAACACACCCTGAAAGAATAGAAGCACAATGTGAGTGTTCTCCTAGGCTCACAGGTTATGCTGGAGTAGCAAATCTTGAGAAGCTGTTACTCCATGATCTTATTCTTGAGCACCTTTGTCCAGCTCCAGGCTGAGCATTAAGGTGGACTTTTTTTGGAGACATAATCAGTGTCAGGTTTAGGCAATTACGTTATGATTCTTGGTGGTCCATCTCTTTCCTTTGAGTAATCCAATTTACTTCGAGCATGAGAATAGGATAAGGGGGAGAGTTCTAGAGCAGAAGATAACCATCAGGCTAGTACTGGGTCCAGATTATGTTGCCATATTATACCAATTCTCTTATATTCTTTTTGCTGTGGAATAGGAATAGAATTAGTTCGCTTCTCTATGCATTATCCTAGAATTAGTGGCATAGCTTTTGATTTATATGAGTTACATCTACGGTAAAGCAATGGAGTGGCCTTTGCAAGGGAATATTTACAGGAATGAATCAACTACATGAAAGTAAAAAAGAAATGTCATATTTCTGGGACAGGCTATGCCTAGATGTGAAGATCAAAAGGAAAAATTAACAAAGGGTAATTTAATATCACATACAGGTCTTTACTCCAGTAGCTGGTTTTGAAATGTCAATTACACTAGATTCAATTGATAATAAGAAAGCCATTTAATTCATTGTACTTCAAGGATGTTAAAATCTGACTTTTTACTCCATGCCCTTTATGAATTCTAGATATCCAACATCTCTGAGGTCACCAGGTTGGAGAAAAGTGATCTAGCTTCAAGTTGTTGAATTCTGATTTTCTACTCCAAGATTGATTAAAAATAATATAATGAATTTATTCCTTTTCTGTAGGATTTACTCAGAGGGGAAGTTAGAAGTCAGGAACCTAGGGAAGTAGAAGAGCAAAAGTTTTGTTGAGTCCCTAAATTAAAAATGAGGATACTTTTTTCTCCAAAATTATAACCTAAATTTAAAAATTAGAGAAAGAACTACTGAAGGTTACCTATACCTTGTAATCTTTTTCCTGGATTTCGATATTCCATTTACATGGGGCAACCCTTGAAGATTATCTAGAAGTTTTAATCAACGCAAATGTAGCAATATTATATGCTTATGGGGCAGTTTGGTTACTGCCATGTAACACTGCTATTGGCAGCTGGTATGTTGCGAAAGGCAATCAAAGATGCTAATGGTTACTTTTACAGGTACTCCTCCACTTATGACCACAACTGAGTCCATTATCTCAGTCATTGAGTAAAGTAGTCATTAAGCGAAATGCATTGTGACTGCTTTGCTCAATGACTGCAGTCCTAGCTCTCTCAGTTGTGGTGTTAAGCAACCATGCGGGTTGTTAAGTGAAGTGCCAGAGAGAGCTGTCAAGTGCTATCGTACTGGAAGGTTTAGGAGGGGAGGCAAAAATGTTAGTGGACCTCAAATCTGGAAAAAAACGCTAGTAAGTGTCATGTTCTGCAAAGTTTTCCCAGAGGGAAAAATGCTAACTCCAATGTTCTGGGCCTTTAAGAACACTGGTATTTAGAGGGGGAAATGCTAGTGAATGCCACTGTTCTGAAAGGCAAATGTTTTCACCAAATTTGAGATCCATTCCTCCAGTGCATGGTTGTATTTCCCCTTTGCATGGGCTTGGAAATTTCTCAGCGTGCTGGAGGAATGGATTTCAAATCCAACATCTCCTCTGCTTACAACCTTCCCTGCTGGCTTCCCCACTGACTTTCCAGGGAAGCTGGCAGAAGATTGTAAATGGCATTCACAACTTTAGACAGGCTGCCAAGTGCCCAAAATGAGGTATGCAGGGTCAGAATGACTGGAACTGCTTTATAGGCTGTAAAGCATCTATTTTGAGGCCATCATGACTGTAAGTAGTCATTAAATGACCGGTCTAGGTTGAGGACAATCTGGTTTATATGGCCCAGTACCTTTGACATATTTTGCCTTATCTGAAAGAACAGAGAACGCTTTCAGAAAACCCTAATAGGTGAGGTGTGTGGGAAGTGTTATGGTTGCCAGCATTTTCTCACCTCTTCCTCTTTGGAAGTTTGTCCCCTAAAACAAGAATAGCCCCCACTGTACTGGGTCTTTGAAGGCTTGTAAAAATCTGATTCTTCCAGAAAGCCCTTAGAGACTGTTTGTTGGTGGTGCTGAATGTTTAATTTTCTAAAAAATAAGCTGCTACTGAGATATTGAACACATTATTAATTGCATTGGTAATTTGTTACTTTTTCTCTGATATAATGTGCTTTGAGCCATTAGACTGAAGTGGGATACAAGTCTTATATCTAGATAAAGAAAGAAAAATATGAACCAGACTTTTAGAGGGAAATTCAGTAAACCTGGTCTTGGTCAAAATACTTAAAACAACTGAACTGGAGAGTTATTGCACAAGTTGAGCCTCTTTTATATCCTTCTGTCTTTTTTTCCACATTTATTATATTCTAGGAAATTCTAGTAAAGTAAGTCTTTAAATACTACCTATCAACAGCAAACAAAAAGCCTTGATTGACACCAGTCTTTGTTATTTTCAAGGTAAACAAGAGACCAAGATTTTTGAGTAGACATATGGATGCTTCAGATAAAATACTACTAAGTTGTTTTACAGAAATCAATAAAGAGACAAAGCAGGTTAGGCTAAAGTATGGGGGAGGGGGCAGCCCCTCCTATTTACATGCTGTTGAATAACTGATGAATTGTAGTTGGGGATATGCATTTGAATGTAGTTACTGCAGAATAATGAAATGTCAAGTGAGTGCTAAGCCTTTGCTAAGCATCTTCTTAAACAGCTTGTTGCACTGAATACATACACATGCACATGTGCACATTTAGAGTACCCAACAAATCTAGACATGGTTAAAAGATGTCCTTGGCATCTAGCAGCAAGGGATTCAATCAATACGTTTTTAACAATTCCCTTGGTGTTTAATCAGTACATACTAACTGCATTATTGAATCCTGATTTGAGGAAGCCGATTCTTGTTTTGACGCAGGCAGATGAACTTGTGACTGCTGCTGAGCTGCAAATAGTGAAAGGCATTCTGGCCTTGTAAATTGCCTGCTCCACAGGTCTTGCTAGGACAATAAGTCATTTAATTATTTAGGCATGAGCATTAATCTGCTGACTTTCACTGGCTTGTAGAGAGCCAGGAGGAGCAGGAAGTGGAAGTGGAAATAGAAGTAGAAGAGAGAGGAAGGAAGGAAGGAAGGAAGGAAGGAAGGAAGGAAGGAAGGAAAGAAGGAAGGAGCAGAAACAACAAGATGGTGATTTTATTTCACTATTAAATACAATTTTGTCAAGGTCAAGTGGCTTCCTCATGAAATTATGACAGAAGGGAATTTCATTACCAGAAACCCTGAAATAGAAAGCAGGCACGAAGTTTCTGATTCCTAACCAGATAGACAAATTATGCTAAGAGTCCCTATTAAGAATAGAACTCGTATAATCTATCACCTCTGGCGGAATGAAACTGTTTTACACAGGAATCTATGTAGTTCAGAACTTTGGAGAAAAAGCAAAAATGCTCCCAGCTCATTATTATGCAACTTAGGCAAGTTGTGGAAACGGACCAAGAACAAACACTATCAATTTCATAATGCACGGAGAATTAAATAATAAAAATGCTCATTTATACAATTTGGCAGCTGAATACCATCTCATAGCTGATGTAATGGAACGACCTTGGGAGACAGGAGGCAGAGCTGTAGGAAGGACAACCAGCATATAAAAGATGTCTCAGACACCCACAGAAGGGGAGATGGAGTGGGAAAGGTTTCAGAAGGGACTCCCTAATTTAGATTATTGTTCGCCCTGTGAGGTAGCCCAAACAAGAGGCACAACTAGGAGTATAGTTTCAACCTTATTGCAAAGTTACTACATTTAACAGAATCTTGCAAGAGTGAAAGTATATCTCTACTCCTCTCCTTTCATTCTCTGGTAAACTAGAAACAGTCCCTTCTGAAATGTTGCCATCTCTTCTTTTGTGGCCTGAGACTTCTTTTACATGCTAGCTGTGTGACGCTCCCACCTGTCTCTCAAGGCCATTCCTTTGTACCATTATACTTTTCATCATCTGGTTTCTGCCAATGCCCCAGACATAATACCTGGCCACAAATGCCTAGCAGTGAGCATCTAGTGTGAGCAGAACAATGAAGTGACTTCTTCCCTTGCTCAGTCAAGAGGATATCAGGTTGGGGAAGGCAGTCTGTTCCGATATGAAAATTTCCTAAGGCAAGTTTAATCCTCAAGCATGATGTTATTTTAACCCAAAGGAATGTATAAACTTGGTTGTTTATTAGGATAGGAATCATAATGTGAAATGCAGAGTCAGCATTAGTCGCAAAACACATAAACTTTATACAGCCACTGATCTCAGATGAAGAATGTCAAGTGGGGATGAGTTTGCATAATTGCATGCAGTCCTGCCAACTTCAGAGAGACTACCAAGGTAGTTTTATTGTAATCTAAAATTGGGATGGGGACATAATGCTTAAGATAGGTCACATGATGGTCCCTCAGCTCCTAAAGCATTCTTCCCCTATCTGCATGCCCTCTGGTTATGCACATTTTAATTCTTAGCATTCTCAACAATAACCATTGGCTAAGGAATTCTGGGGATTCTAATCTCCACATCTAGAAGGTACTTAGGTTTGGAAAATATACTTTAGGGGCTAAAATGATCACTTGGCACATACTTGAGAAAGATCACACATCAAAAGGCACTGCTCCCTGCAATAAGAAACCACTGTCTTGCCTGTCTCTGGAGATTCTCAACCATCCATATCATGGTTGTCCCAAATGTGCTTTTTCCAAAAGGCAACTGGACTTCAGTTCAGAACTGAAGAAGCTTCTCAGATGAGAAGCAAAATGTTTTCAAAGCAACCCCCAAAGAAGTTCAACTGCCTTTTGGAAAAAGCATCTTTGGGACACGATCTTGCCTGTCTTTACCTGGCATCATCAAAACTGGGTTTACAGCAGATCCTGGTTCAAGGCGAGCGCCAGGACCAAAAAATCACAGGGAGTCAATTCCTTTTTTTAATCGCAAAAATTCAAAAATCTTCTTTCCAATTCAAAGGATGTGTTGTGTGTAGCCCATGATGAAGATTGTTACCACCCCTCCACTTTATTTGATGCCAAATTGTCAGTTTACCAGAGCAGTTCTTTTGGAACAAGTCAAATATGAAAGCTAAGTCAATGAAAAAAGCAGCAGAGGCAACAATAACAAATCAGAAAGACCCGACAATAGGCTCTAAATCAATGTCAGAACTGGAGAGGTTCAAAACTGGCCTCCCCCCCCAAAAAAGGAATGTACCACAACAGCTTAGGCCATTCAAAAGCCTGGAGCAGTAAACCTCTGAATTACAATTCACATGGGGTTTTACATTTCCCCCAAATTACGGAAGTAATATTTTATTTCACTTCCTCCCTGCTGCTCATTCTTCAGCCTCCAACCATTCTTCCTATTCCCAGCCATGCACAAAGCTTGTTTGCTGTGCCAGCAGCAGAAGCGCAAGGAGGTGAAGTCACTCTCTGTGGGTGCTTTCTGTGTGGCTATGGCTAGGGGCAAGGCTCTAGAAGTGATGGGGAACATGGTTTTGCCAGCGCAGATTCAGCTTTATGAAAATGATATTGCCCAGGGCTCCTACCAAGCTACTGCTGCTGTGAGGGTATCAAAACACGATAGGCAGAAGAGGAGGCAGAGGACATAATGAGATCACATTTTTTTTCCTTTCCTAGCAGCAAAGCAGATTCAGCAAACAGGAGAGAGAGAAAAGGAATATAGTACAACCTGGTTTAAAAATATCTCTGATACAGTAGAAATATTTCTCAAATGTGTTAAGTATTAGTTTGGTTTTCTTAATCCAATTCTGATTTGGTGAGATCACTTAACACAGGGGCGTCAAACTTGAGGGCCACATCAGGGTTTGACATTGGAGGGTCGGGTGGGCGTGGCTGGGTTTGGCGTGGCTGGCAGTGATGGCCTCGTGCAGCCCTCTGCCACCAAAAAACAAGCTCAGGGGGCTGCATGCGGTCCCCAAACTCCATTTTCACTGGCAGAGGGCTGCATAAGGCCGTCACGGCCAAAAACGGAGCCCGGAAGGGCTACACGCAGCCCTCCCGAGCTCCATTTTCACTGGCAGAGGCACTGCAGGCTGTTTCCAGGGTGTCCCCATGGCCCAGATTTAAGCACCCCTCAGGCCAGATCTGGCCCACGGGTCTTGAGTTTGATACCCCTGATTTAACATCATTCAGGTTAGACAATATTCAGGCAGGATATGTAGGAAATAAGTAATATGTAGGAAATAATATGTAGGAAATAAAAATATCAAGTCAGTAAGTAGATATCCACAACCACTCAAGTAAGTTTTCTGCAATCCACAATTGCACATAGTCCACACACTTCTTATGTAATATAATTTAGAATGAAGGAGCTCAATCTTCAATTGAAGTAATCTAAATTCACCATTTCTCTTAAGTATTAATGCAGAAGGCAAGATCTTGGAAGAAATAAAGCTGTCAGGTCCCACAACTGTCTCCCGTTGAGTTTGGAAATCAAAACATTGATTTTAGGACAGGAGCAGCTGCATTAGCTGAAATTTACGATAGATTAAAAAAAAAAGTATTAGACACAATCTCCTCATCTCCATCCACCGATTATGCAATGTTTTGCTTTGTTTTTTGTTGAGAAGTAAATAAAATTATTTTCCATATACAGGTTGAAGTAAATTGGCAAGTGCTGTTTATTTTTTATTTATGTGTTTTTAATTGCTTTGTTTTGATGCTTTAATGTCTAAATTTTATTACCAGCAACTGCCATTTGTCGCAGAGGTAGATAAGAGCATTTCAAAAACGCAGCATAAAAGCTATGAAATTGGTAAAACCCATATGAAAAGAACTAGCCACACAAACAGAAGCAGCCCTGAGGTATGACTTAAATGTTCAATTAAAAAAAAACAAACCACGGTTGTTTTGGGGGGGAGGGGGCGCAGGATATATATAAAAAGGCAAAATGGATACAACCCTGAGTCAGGTGCAACATTCTCTCCTCAGAAATATTTGTGGCCTCTGACTTCATAAGAGATAGATTACTTTTGGCAGGAACAGTACTGGCTGTTTCCTCCTCCTTGAAAATGATGTTTTCAGAGCACAGGGAGCCTCATGTATTGGGGTGGGGGGTGGGAGGTGGAGGTAGGAATAATACCACGTTGTAATGAGAAGCGGTAGAGGCTTCTGGGCAGAATAGCAACGGCAGCTTCTCCATGCATCCAAACCAGAGCATTTGAGAGGAATTATTCATGTAAAGGATTTCTATTTTCCTGGTAAGCTGCGTGTCTGCTGCAGCTAATATGTAAGTCAAAGACCTAATTAAGTTTGCCTCTGACTGAGGCTCTTGGGAAGAGTGGAGAAATCCTTTAGGTGACTTCTGAATTCTCAAACCAGATGGGATGTGGAGCCCAAGTAGAAGCAGAAAAGGGAGTCTTTGGGAAGAGACAGATGTGCATTTAATACTCCTTTACCTATTCATCCATCCTTGTTTCTAAGCTCACAAAGCCGAGCTAATACATACCTTCAATAAGCCCAAGTGCCAGCCTCTAATAGGATGATCGCACGTGATAGATTATCGGCCCTAACCAATCTGCATGTTAAACTCCTTGTGCAAGAAATAAATAAATATGCTTAAATCACTAGAGAAGATCCTTTGAACTGGGACAATTTTACTAAAAGCATAGAAACTGCCTGATTTGCATCTAAGGATGCCTCACAGGGAGAAAAAAAAGACCCAGACGCCCATAGATGGCCCATGCGAGGAAGCAATTAAAGTTTGAAAAATTGTATCAGGCAAGAGATGGCAGGAAAAGGGGGGAGGGGGGGGAAACAGAATAAATGGAGATGCTAAGTGCCTCCAGCAAGCTTGGCCCAGAAGTGGGAAAAGGAGGCTTGCAGTCCTCCGACTTTGAGAAAGAACATATGCTTTGATGAAAGAAAATATTGTCTCATCACGGCTTTCCTGAGGTAATCTTGCTTGCCTCCTTCTGACCTCAGAAATCTGTGAATCCCTGCGTTGGGTGAAAGAAACAATAAGTAGGAAGCCGGATGATTCGCAAAGGATGGTTCAGCCAAGCACAACAGATGGGATAAAAATTAGATCAAAGTTATCTCTGTTAGGTCCTAACCTTGGCTAATCTGGGTAAGTCTATTTGTTGGAATCTCTGCAAGGAACAAAGCTTGGCAGGATCCCATGCATATATATCACTTCAGAGTCTTTTATTTTTTTATTTTTTTTAAAAAAAGCAGAAAAACCCTCAAGGCACTGTTCAGCAAGAAAGGGGGAAGGAAGATCCTGTGGATTCAGTACTTCTGCTGAAAGAAGATCTAATTGTGCAAAGGCCATGTTGAAACAGTCAGCTCACTTCTGAACTGCTTCTTCCCATCCCTTGTAGTCCGACTGCCACATTGCTACAGGAAGGAGAAACAGCAGTTGCTATGGAAACAGTACAAATGTTGGAAGATGGGCTCCTTTTTTGAAAGGGGGGGAAGGGAAAGAAATCAAATTATTAACCTTCAATGACATAATTAATAAAATGCAGCTCTGCACAGGGGTTGCTGCACCTCACGCTGTGTTAATCAACTTACATGGATGTTACTCTTTGTCCCCTTGTTATTTCATTGCAGTTAAGAACACGCCTGCTCTTTAGAAAATGCCCACAACTTGTGGGGAAGAAAAAATTACGGAACTGATGTGAAGACCTAACAAGGATAAATGAGTCTTAGAAACTGGTCACTAAAAATCGAGAACTTGCTGTAATCTTTATTGTCTGGAGTAAATCACCGCCATTGGATTGTTGTCCTGTGGACTGAATGGCATTTGGGTTTTTTCTCTGAAATTAGGGATGGGAGATCATTCAATGTCTTCATCTCAATTCACATTCAAAATAAACAGTGGCTGCTGATCCCACAGTAGTTTTACTGTTGTGATATTCGGTGCTCTAAATGGAATACAGGTTTGCAGTGACATGGAGGTACAATTACAGGTAGTCCCATTTTACGACCTTTCTTGACATAGTTCTTAAGTGAATAACTTCAGTTGATAAGTTAGTAACATGGTTGTTAAGTGAATCTGACTTTCCCATTGATCAAAAAGTTTCAAAAAGTGACCACATGACCTTAGGACACAGCAATGGTCATAAGTATGAACCAGTTGTCAAACATCTGAATTTTGATCACATGAGGATGGGGATGCCACAAAGGTCATAAGTGTGAAAAATTGTTATAAGTCTTTTTTTCAGGGCCGTTGTAACTTTGAATGGTCACTAAATGAACTGTTGTAAGTGAAGGATTACCTGTGCAGAGCTATCACTCCCACAGCGGGAATGCACACACACACACACGCACACACACAGACACACAGAAGTTTATTTTTCTGCACTACTATGTCTCTAGTAGGAATGCTGATGGAATTCATGAATTCTGGTATGAACTGACCTCATATATACTTCCTGAAGCTGGGGTAAGCAATCCATTAGCCAAATGCAGTCCCAGCCCTATTTTTTTGCAATCCGCAGCCCAAGCTGTCATTGCCAAAAGTCAGGGGCAGTCTCTTCATCATCTTCATCACTCTCTGTTTATTTTAGGCCTTAATTTGTCTTTTTAAAAGTATGATGCCTAACTATAAAGAACAATACAGTGCTATTGTAAAGCATAGCTGAGAATGTAATTCTCATTCAACTTTCTCAGTTCTCCGAATTTTCTAATGCAGAATACCGCAATGCGTTTTGAAATGCGTATTGTATCTTTAGAAATCTATAACTTGAAAGACAATATGTTAAAATCATAAGTAAATCTAAATTAATTTAAAATAAATGGTGGACTAATACTGAAACAAACTTATGAATGAAAATGCGCAGAAGTGACATGGATTAGAAATAGAAACCAGCTTTACGAGACTGAATTGCACTGCAAGCGATATTGTTACTGGCAAGCACATTGCTTTTAATGCTTTTAAGGGCAGACATTATTACAAATCAAGT
This sequence comes from Ptyas mucosa, assembly GCA_012654045.1. Classification (NCBI taxonomy): domain Eukaryota; kingdom Metazoa; phylum Chordata; class Lepidosauria; order Squamata; family Colubridae; genus Ptyas; species Ptyas mucosa. Next base: position 11,937,721 of record WNWU01000020.1, read on the forward strand.
TGGAAAAAAATAGGTATAAATGCCTGGGGAAAATCTAAAACCAGCTGCTACTAGATCATACTAGTGATGTTATAAGGGTGAATGGGTACACAGTAAGTATATGTAGGCATGTATGTCACCAGTTTTTTATTGGACAATCCCTGTGACATAAACATACTGCTAATTTCTCTTTTGGTCATCAACATAATAAAATATTTCACTTCTTTCCCACAACTCCCCTTGACCCTGCTCGGAACAGTACCTATGGGTTTTCTTATTTTATTGTTAAAAGCCATGTGTAAATCCACCTAGTTATCCTGTTCTAGGTGACTGATCCCCAACTATCACTAGCAAGAAAGAACAGAGGAGAGCCAGTAGGTGAACTGTAGTTAAGGGGTTGCGAAGAGTGCAGGTAAGGTATGGACCACAAGAGTCATGTAGAGTGAATGTTGACATGCTTGAGATGCTCTCCCAGGCATCCTGCAATGCCCAGATATGCCCCTTCCCCCCCAAAATACGCCTTTGGTTTTTTGGTGAGTGCAATGATTTGTTGCTCCCCTCTGGGAGGAGGTATTGAAGTATTTCTAGCAGGACTTCCCGATTCTGTAACAGCTTTGTTCCCTATGTCATCCATCTGGTAAACTTGCAAGATTTGTTTTTCTCACCATGTACATGTATACATCTGAACTAGACTGTGTTGTTTCTCCGTGTCAAATAATACTGTATATGTGGGTACATGCATCATTTTGTATTTATTTATTTTTTATTTTGTCATGTTTATGTAGTGCATATTAGAGGTGGAGACCTTTTGAGAGCTGTATGCAACGAAATTTCATTTTAACGTATGCTGATTAGTGTACATTCAAAGTGACAATAAAGTTATTCTAAGTTTAAATCTAAGTGTAAATAAAGGTTGTAGGAACAGAGTATAAAAAGCAACTCACAATCTTCAATGCTTCACTTTTAAATAAAAAGGAAGATCCTTTTCTGCACAAGCGAGGGGGGCCACAAAAGAAAGATCATACCATTGTTATACAATCCCAAATAGTGGCAAGAAAGTAATAGTAAAGAGATGGGGCAAAGCCGATTGTGTATAGTCTTTTCACCCTCAAATTAGAGAGGATTTGCAGGGCCCACCAGATTCTTTGTCTCTCCTGGGTGGGTGCAGGATGGCATGAACAGGAGGAGGAGGAAGAAAAGAAGCGGAAGTGGCAGCAGAAGCAAGGGAGAAAAATAAAGCACATAAGGAGCTAAGGGAATCTTCAGAGATTACCTCTGGCAGCAATTCAGGACAAAATTAGGAGTTGCAGCAGCTTTTTAAAAATGTGGTGAAGCATGTTAAAGATTTCCTCACCGGGAAAGTTTGTCTCAAAGGATCTGTATGTTCTTTATGGATTTATACGGCAGATGAAAATAGTTTCTCTTCCTCTCTAATAAAATACATCCACCTGTTGAACTAAAGGAGAGAGCTGCTTAATAACAAGCAGTAAGAAAAACAGTTCAGCAATAGCAGGCTAGACTGGAAAACTGGAGAGGCAATGATGGATGGCTTAACCTCCATCCATCTTCTGGTGTGCGATGGAGTTCAGTTCTTGGTTATGTTGAATGCCATGACTTTTATAATTTTATCCCAGATGCTGTCGGTTTTATGTTGTTGTCTTTTTTTGTATAATGCTTTTTAACATTTTAATATTGTTAGCCACCCAGAGTCATATATTTGAGATGGCGGCCCATCTCAATATGCTAAATAAATACAGGTAGTCCTCAAATTACAACAGTTCGTTTAGTGACTGCTCAAAGTTACAACTGGAAAAAAAAATGACCGATGACCATTTTTCACACATTGCAGCATCCCCATGGCTCAGGTGATTTACATTCGGATGCTTGACAACTGACTCATATCTATGACGGTTGCGGTATCCTGGAGTCACGTGATCAACTTTTGCGTCCTTCTGAGAAGCAAAGTCAATGGGGAAAGCAGATTCATGTAACAACTGTGTAACTTAACAACTGCAGTGATTCACTGAACAACTGTGGCAGGGGTGAAATGTAAAATTTGTTACTACCGGTTCTGTGGATGTGGCTTGGTGGGGGTGTAATGTGACTGGGTGGGCGTGGACAACTTTTTTTAAAAAAACTTTTCAAAGCATTTTTTCTAATGGTTTGAAAAGCCTCTGCCGATCAGGCAACTCAGCTGGGATCGTTAGAGACTTTTCAAAGCATTTTTTTTAACCACCTCTTCAGCCAGGAGGTTGCAGAAAAAAATGCTTTGAAAAGCCTCTGATGATCCCAGCTGAGCGGCGCGATCATCAGAGGCTTTTTTTTTCACTTTTAAAAGCATTTTTTGTCGGAAGAGGTTGTAGAAAAAATGCTTTTAAAAGTAAAAAAAAAAAAGCCTCTGATGATCGTGATGCTCGGGTGGGCATGGTGGTGGTGGTGGGGGGGAGGGATTTTTGCTACCGGTTCTCCGAACCACCCGTCACCATCGCTACCGGATTGGAGGCATTTCACCCCTGAACTGTGGCAAGAAAGGTCGTGAAATGGGGCAAAACTGCCTTAACAAATTTCTCACTTAGCAACATGAATTTTGGGCTCAGTTGTGGTCGCAAGCAGAGGACTACCTGCAATGTCCTCTCTGTCACATGAAAGATTACAATGCAAGTTTTAGAGGGGTTTGTGGAAGTGCCATCCATGGTTGCATGTGGTTCTAGGAGATAGAGAAAGGGTTGCTTATGCTTAACACCCCCACCCCTAGCCAAATACTTTAAAAGCCTAATTATTTACTACAGGGGAATTCAAGAGTGTTCTGTCATGAATTATTCTTTTAAAATCTGTAATAAAACTCTCGATGCTTTTTTTAAAAATGTAGAACGACAACCGTTGTTGCAAATAAATTTTCACTGCTCGGTATACTCAGGCTAACAGCCCAGCCATAGCTGCTTTTATAGGCCAGGAAAGACAGAGATCAAGCATGGATACAATAGCCATTACTTTCCCCCCTCCCCCCAATTCTTTACTATATTCTTCTGCTATACAAAAAAAGGTCAAAGTTGTGACGCTTGGAGCAAAGCATGGTGTGGATAAAAAGAATTTTATCTACAAAGTATTATTCAGGTTAGTCACAATGAGCCATTCATATACTTTTTTTTTTTTTTTTTGCAGGCCAAATGTAAAAGGCCTTTGACCATCGGATTTTCTGTGTGACTGTGTGGAATAAAGGTAATAAATTCAGCCGTGAATCCAAGCGATGTGAATACTGTTGGCAATGTGATTTCTACTCCCAAATGCATCCCTTCTTTCTACAAAATAATAATTTTCAAGTTATCAACTCAGTCAATATATACTACGATATTCAGCTAATAGTGTATTTGAGTGGAATGTAAAAGTAAAGAATTCTCTGTAACCTTGATATGCGCAGATAGTAGCAAACACGCCTATATCAGCTTGTAATAGAATTGCCGCTGAATTTAATCTACATGTCAATATGCATACTGAGTTTCCTCTTTGTACGAAAACATCTAAAACATTCAGAGGGGAGGGAGTTTCAATAAGAGTACAGTTGTAGGATTTCCATTTTCCTGAATATCAGCAATAATAATAATAATAATAATGGGCAATTAGGAATCAGACACATATTATTGTTGTAGTGGTGTCTTTTGTGGCAGGTTAGAGACTCACACAAGGGGCAGCTCAACATTAAATTAGTTGAGATAATTATATCAGGAATCAGACATGAAACGTTGGGCATTTTGAAAGAATAACAAATGTTGAAATGTATATTATGACCCAAACTCTGCTCCTTTTGTAATTGTGTCATGATATTGTATCCACATATATAAAGTGCATACAAATAAGCTTGGATGGAGATGGTGTAACCATCTTTGTCCTTCTACATCTATAAGTGGGTTTGATAATATCAACTAGTTTTATTCTGCTGCGAGGGTTGGGAGTTGGGAGCAGAATGTTGCAGCTCCTACCTGAATGGGTGATTCTAGATGGTAATTGTGGGAGAAAGAGAACCACAAGCACTTTAGTAAGGGGTGTTCCTGGGTTCAATCCTTTCCTCTAATTTATGTAATATTTATATGAAATGACTAGGAGAGATCAGCCATAAATTTAGGATGAGTTGCAGGATGCAGGATACGAGTGGTATGGTGGCTTAGAGGTGGGGTTCTTGCCAGTCAGGAGGCTAGGAGTTCGATTATAGGTAACAGCAGATATTTCTCTCTTTGGGTGCAATGAGTAATTGTCTGCTGTGAACTCTGCATAGGTGTCAGGAAGGGCATCCGGCCAGTAAACACTCAACCTCCATTCAGTTGCCCTGAGTCCATCCCAATGCACGGTCATTAAAAGATAAAATAATAGGATGCAGGATGCAGATGAAAATAAGTTATACATATTTATCCTGGACTGGTTGGGAGACACAAGTGGAAACAGTGGCAAGAAAAGTTTTTATACAGCTTTGGCTTGTGCACAAGTTGTGACCTTTCTGCAACAGAATGCACTGGTCATGCCCTTGGCATTTTTAGATTTGATTATTGCAACTTATTCTACATAGAATTGCCCTTAAAGGCCACCTGGAATTTTCAGCTGGTCCAGAGCACGGCAGCCACACACTCATGATCCTGTCATGTTATAACTGAATGTTGTACTGGTTTTCAATTGGCATGTGAGTGTAATTCAGGGTGCTTTTCATTACCTATGTGGCTGGGAGTCTGGATATCGTACAGATTACTCTTTCACCAAGAATTTCTGCCTGTTCTACTCACACAACCAAGGAGTTTATATAACGAATTGCCACCAGCTAGGAAGTATGGTGGGAGGAGCCCAACAACTGGTACTCTCTGTAGCAGCTCTCCTTCTTTGGAACAGTTTGCATCCAAGACAAATTTACTGTCATGATCTTCCAGAAGGTCTTCAGGGATTGTTGAGTTTTTGGTTTTTTCTTTTTTTACAAAATTTATAAGCCACCTCAATTTGTTACAACTTTGAATTAATTATACCACAGGCATCATATTCAATAAATTCATCTTACTATTTTTTAACGCTAATTTAAATTGAAACTTAACTGGATGATTGTTTTAATTCACATATTGCTTTTTATCATGTCTAATGCATACATTTTATAAGGTGCCATAGAGCCCTTCTGGTTTTAAGTGGCAGATAAATCTAGCAAATGAAATAAAGGGCAGAGCTTGTGACATCATGATGCACATTTTATTATTTTGACAAAATCTTGGCTTGCTGGAGATGCCTGTATGGAGCGGTGATGACAGGCTGTTCCCTCTACCCAGGTTATAGTTATTTATGTCCTAGTTGTTGTAGTAGATGCTATCGTATTGTTAGAGCTGAAAAAATATTCACAGATATTTAACCATTTGGAAACTGAAAAATATTCCAGAAGACATTGCAAACCATTGCAATGCTATTATCAAACCCTCCCCCCCCAAACCCTGTGGCTCAGGAATTAAGCTTGATCAGAAGGAGACTATAAATCTACAATATTCATGGAAATGAATAAGGTACTATATTGGTTTGGGCAAATTCCTTCAAAGTCCTCACACCCATATATTTATAGGAAGATAAAAATACTGCATAGAGACATAATATTAGTTTTAACTATTTGGAATATGATCAAAGCTGTATAAGAGCATAGATCTCACCTTCATAATTTCCAATTGTTACTGCCGAAACCAACTGAAGAGAATGCATGGCCTCCCTCTGAAACAATATTTAGGTGTCTGTATTTCCAGTGGTTTACCATATTATGGTGTAATTATTACAGCAGTTGTGAATTCAGGTATATGGTTAGTGCGTGCAGAACTGGGCAACTATTGTATTGGCAATACAAAAGGGAGGGAGAATTGATCTAGCAAGCATGCCTCTACTTGCCAATGCAGAAATATATTGAGATGCTTTGGTTTTCAGCACATGTACAAATGGAGTTTCTTTCACAATTTATATCCATATCAAATAGGAAACAGTTATGATTTTCACCTACCTTGTGTTTTCACATTATAAAATCTTTTCTAGGGACTGTAATAACCGAGTTAAAATACTCCCAGCTGTTACATTTCCTTGGAACAGCTCCATTAAATTGTATGCCAAGGTAAAACAACGTTTGTATAATTTTGATTTACAGAGATATTGTACTAGTAAGGGTTGTCTATCAAGGAATGCTAATCATGCAATCACTATATTTTTTCCCTAATTACTGGACATTCTGGGGTTAATGTACAATATTATATATTTGTGTAAACTTCAACCTTGGTTTTATTCTTTTCTTCTCTTTTAGTGGTATTGCCAACACCAATGCTGAAATGCAGGGCATTGTTAATATCTCACTCAATGGAGATTTTATAACTGAGATAGTTCTGAAATGTGCACTCAGTTGCTTTTTAAGTGGTAGGCTTTCTCTTGCTTCTTAAGCTTTGATGCTTACTGCAGGAAGTTGAAGCCAAGAAGCTCTCACCATCCCTCCTTTCTGTGCTTCCAATCAAAGAAGTGGGAAGGTAAGGCAGCATGGCATTTCTGCTAACAGGATCAGGAGAAATGATTTCATCTCCTTACCCAATTATCGGAGAGTGAAGAATAGGGGGTGACATTCAGTTCAGGAATTTTATATTTTATTGTAATAGTTCTCTATAATGAATTTCACTTGACTTAGTGAATTCTACAAGGGAATCAAATTTTGCCAGGGACTTGTAACTAAACCACGTACTTCTCCCTGTGTTGTGTACTCCAGGGATAGCCAACTTTTTAAACCTGTGAGTTTCTCTACCCGGACACAAGAGAGAATAAAGCAAGTGAAGATTGTCAAATCACCACACTGCCGTTCCTCTCAAGATTGTAAATGCTACCCCTATCAAGATGCCCATGAGGGCTCAGGAACACTAATATCTGGCTTTCCCAGATGTGCAGCAGTGGTGGGTTCCAACCGGTGTTCCAACTGGTTCTCTTCGCGCACGTGCTTTGTGTGCGATCACCGTGCGCATGCTAGCTTTGCTCACACGTGTGCCAAACTTGCGCTTTGCGCAAGTGCATTAGGTTTCTGCCCAGCTGACATGCGGCAAATCACTCTGCCGCGCCTATCAGCTGGGCTAAAGAATGAGAAATAAAGGTAGGTATAATGCAGGAGCGGGTGGGAGGGCCCAACTCCCAGTCAAAGAGAACCAGTTCGGTGATGTCACATCATCACCACTACCGGCTCGCCCGAACTGGCCCGAACTGGGAGCAACCCACCACTGATGTGCAGTGCATGGTAGTAATTCTCTATTTAATTAATGCTGATGGCTATGTCTCCAGAACAATTTAAGTGAAAGCAACAATACTCACAATTTTCTTTTAAGAAAATTTGCTTCACTCTCTATATCAACATTAATGTTTTTTCATTCTAAAGGCAGCAGTCTGGAAATTCCCCTGTACTTCTAATTTTTCCCCGAAGGAAAAATTAATGTGAAAAGTCCACAAAGCTTCCTCCGTTGTTTTCTTTTTCTTTTCAGCATAGGCTTTTCGACTTCCTGCATGTTATATGGAGCAGGACTGATCTTGTGAGGATAGAATATAAAAACACCAGGAGGAGGAGATCTGGGGAAGCTACCTTGTTTCCCAGTGCTGTAGAAATGTACAAGTATAGGTGAAATCTCCAAAATACAATTAGCGCCACATGTGGGCATTAACACATCAGTGCTTAAAATAAACACAAACTAATCATGTTGCTATATTAGGTGTTCAAAGAATAAATCTGACCCTTTTAAGACTTGAAGAAGAAGGAAAAAGAGATTTCAAATAACAGGTATTGATTAAATACAATAGATGAGTCTGAAAAATCCAGCTTTTTGAGATGATGCTTTTCTTCTTCTCGCTTTCCCCACCTCACTCCATAGTAGCTGCCCTTGTTGCATTTGCCATGTAAGCACCTGCAGAATATTTAGGTTTGCTGAGATTGGTTAGATAGACTTTAAACCTTTGCTACACATCAGCAACTGGAACCAAGGAAGATATGTGTAGCAGGTAATAACTGCAGTGGTGGGTCAAGATCAGGGGTGTTAAACTGGTGGCTCGTGGGCTGGATGCATCACACGCAGGCCATGACTACCCCAGCTCCACGAATGGGGAAAATGTCACAAAACGTCACACGACAGCAACGTGATGCGGTGAGGTTGACACCTGTGGTCAAGATGATGACTGACTGAGAGAGATGGAACTAAATGCTGAGTCCAGGACCATGAGGACCAGGACTATGCTCTTCGATAACCTATACACTGACCTTGAATCCGGCACCCACATACTAACTCTTGGAACAATGGGTGGAAAAACTAATGGGGAAAAAGAAAAAGAGATCTTGCTCTGGTTTAGGCATTATGATCACCTACCTGCTGCAACCTACATTCTCTCCTGCTACCCCATCTCATTCTCATCAGTAGGCCAAGAAAATCTATAATGCAATTACATCCCTTTGATGCATGTGTGAGGTGAAAAGAATCTCGCCGTTGGCAGCCCCACTCACCGCTAATTGCAATGTGCCTTCGCTAAGGGACAACTACAAAGCAATTTTGTTGAACTACAAACAATCAAGAAAAGGGGAACAGTAAGCACTGTTGGCTGGTGCTATTATCTCCCCCCCACCCTTAAAGGTTTGACAAAAATTTTAGACAAGCCCCCTTCCCCATGGGTTCCGCCCCCCCCCGCCAAAATAGTCCCCTAGTGATTTTCCTTATTTGCATATGGTGCCATACAAATGCGAGTGCTGCAAATTGCAGGGAAAAAGAGTCAAAGCAGGACCTGCCTACCTCAGAAGAAAAGGCATAGCCGACACATTGGATTTCAGGTCACAGCTTTGCCTCTTGCAAGGAGCTCTTGGTGGGGGGTGGGGGGTATGCATGGCTGCAAAGACACATAAAATTGCAAACTTTTATGGCCTACCTTGGGATAGCGAGTACAGGACCGAGGCCAATGCACACCCGATGCAGTACTGAGAAATGCAAATATCTGAATATGGTTCCGTCTGCAGCCAATGATACTGCCAATACAACAGTGCTAGAGGAAGGGAGTTGCTCAACCTTTCAAAATCCCTTGTATCACTTTTTTTTTAAATGCTAGCAAGAGTATACTCTATCCAAAATGCCTAAGAGAATCTAACAAAAGGGAGTTAATAAAAGTTAATACAACATAAACCACATTCTTTATAAATACAGGGAAATTCCTAGGCATGACCATGTTACTTTTTTTCCAGCTTCAACAAGTTCTAAGCCTATGAAATTTCACTTTGGCTATGAACTTCACGGGGTAGTGTCAAGTTTTTCATTCACTCCCAAGCAATAACCATGTGGAGAAGTGATTTCTTACTTTTGAAATTTATTGCAAGAATTACTGATAAGGTATGCAAAAGGCTTTGAAGAATATATAAAAACATGATATGGCAACTGAATGATGAATGAGAATAATATCACCGTGCAACTTTATCTCATATGAAGTATCAGATCACTTTCAATCAGTGGTGAAATGCAAATTTTTTTGCTACCGGTTCTGTGGGTGTGGCGTGGTGGGCGTGGCTTGGTGGGGTCATGTGACTGGGTGGGCATGGCCAAGTTCTTTTTAACTTTTTAAAGCATTTTTTATTGCCTATTCGCCCGAACCAGTAGTAAAAAAATGCTTTAAAATTTTTTTAAAAAAGGTTCCGACGATCGCGCAGCACAGTTGATTGACAATGTAAGTGTTAAGAAACATTAAGTGTGCCCAAATAAAACACATTCCATTATGGCTGACTATAATAGTCTGATGATTCAGTAAGATGAACTACAAATTACTTATTCCTATTTTAAGCAAGATTAAAATGACTAAACCCAGCCACTGATGTTCAAAGTCCTATTCAGTTAGGAAATTTGCTGGAAGTTCCAGACTTGTGGTTAGCAGGGATTCAGACATTCATGCATGCTATTATTTAACACAATGCAAGCAAGACTTAGCAGCTTCATTGTTTACTCAAATTAATTTTCTGGGTTCACGTGGCACTGGCTGATAAACTACATGGGCTGGATTCATACTGGAAGCTACTTTAAGCCATGATTGGCTTGTTTCTTGATAAGTGGGTGGCAAAAATCAATTCACTACTGTCTCATGTCTTCCATAGCAAAGCTCTTTATTAATTGGTTTGAAGCTATCAATCCTAAATCCTAATCTTACTTTGTTTTCCATTAGGTTTTCAAGACACTTGAAACCACAGTCTACTTGATCCTAGTTTAGTCAACTATATTATGTGATTTCAACCCTGTGGTTAGTTGATGGATGTGTGTGAAAGTGGACACAGAAAATACATTAACCACGGGGAGGCTTCTGAATGCAGGCTTCTCCCGTTGCTTTTATATGTGCGATCGGGTTTGGGCAGCAGAGTATCTTTTAAGTTTGAGACCAAGTAGTTTGCAATGGAAGGAACACAAAGAAATGCATTTTTTAAAACCACATAGTATTTCAGCCTTCTCTGGATAACAAAGAGAAAAATTTCAGTGCGTTGTAGTAGGAAAGGGGAAAAATGCGTCACTCCACAGCAAAATGTATTGGATGTTACAGGCTTCAAAATGGAGCAAATCCCTGTTCCTGCGTGGACCTCTAAGTGCCTCCATGAAGCAATGCCGCCCTTCTGCATTATCTTCTCTCCTGACAGATGGAACCACGACAGACCGTCCAGCTTGCTGTTCAGTTGGCTTGGCTGTCACTTTTGAGGCTGTCACGGCGGCCTTCAACCTCCTCCTGACCATGGTCCACCTCCAGGAGATGGGCAGTGGCAAGAAATCGTCGCCTCCCTGTACTACCTTCCCCCCCTTGCCTGGGGGCCACCCTGATTGGCAGGCACTTCAGTGACTGCGGCTGAAGGCCCAGAGTAGTGCGTGAAGGAATCACATCTGCAACCACATTTGCTCACCCACGCAGCAGGCGAGAGAAGCAGGCAGCAGCTGCCAGAAGCCATCACCGGGCAGCCGGGCAGCATGAAAGTGAAGTCTTGCACTGAGGGTGAGAACTGCTGGATGGAATCCTATCATTCCCGGTGCAGGGCAACGGTCTCTGAGCACAAGCAAAGTGCGCCTTGGTCGAGCAAGGACTGCATGGCAGAGGAGTTCCTTCTCAAGTGAGTGTTGAGAGGAATGCATGCTTTTCTGTGGAGAATTAGATAAGTCCCTGCAGGTTTACAGGGCTAATGGAAGGGAGGGTACTTCTGAGGATATGCAGAAGGCACTTTGAGTGGGGGGCAGGAAGGGGACATACTTGGTCCCTCAAGCGGGCTTCTTCCTGCTGGGAAAAAAAAGAAACGTCTGAATTGCCTTTGAGATGGCAACATTTGCCTGTGCAGCTCCCCCCCACAAATGCCTGTCAGTGCGTCCTGAGCATGCTGGAGCCTCTCATCTCCCCTTTTATCTCAAACGGGCTGCTTGCAGGCCTGAGGGGAACACTACCAAGAGGCTATTGGGCTGGTGAGGATGGAGGGGACATCCCCAAGTCCTCTTTAGGACCCTCTCTGGGACCATCCTCACTGTGCCCTTCTCACGCACCTGATGGCACCATTATCCTCGGGGATTTTCCTTTTGCAGGCAGGCAAGACAAAGAAGGGGGAAGTCAATTGACAATCAGATCATCGGAACCTTTTTTTTTACTTTTTAAAAGCATTTTTTTTACTACCGGCTCAGGCGAATAGGTACCGATGCAGAAAAGTTGTTATTAGTATTGAAATTTTGATAAGTTTGTTTTTGGTTGTTTATATTTTTTGTTTTGTGTGTGTGTGTTTTTTTTCTTGCTTTTTTTGTGTATTATGTTTCTTTTTGTACTGTGTATATTAATCTTTGGAAATTTAATAAATATTTAAAAAAATAAATTTTTTTTTAAAAAGGTTCTGACAGCTGTGATCGTTGGAACCTTTTTTTAAAAAAAACATATTTTTTTACTACTGGTTTGCCGAACCGGTATTTTTAATTACTACCGGTTCGCCCGAACCAGAGTGAACCGCTAGCATTTCACCCCTGCTCTCATTGCTCCTTATGTCCCATAGAATGCAGTAGAACCTAATTGTTAAGTAGACTTCTACCTTGCAGCCTTAAGTTTTAAGCTCCAAATACCAAAACTGGGAGGGTGTGTATGTGAAACTGACTAATGAAATCTTTTCTGGTTTTCAACCCTTTCCTGCATTTTGGGCTTGGAGATGGCCAGATGTCCTGCCTCAACTGTATTTACCATGCCCCTGATTGGTGGACTTCTCTGCTTCTTTATTCCTTCCAATCTATTTTCTTTTGGGGAAATGATCTTTAAGGGCATGTGGTTTCTAATGACAGACCTTTTGTATGAACTCTCCTCCTCATAGATGACAACCTCCCACTTGGATAGGCAGTAGGAAAGAAAAAGAAAGAAAGAAAGAGCACTATCATTATGCCATCCTTCCTGTCACCTGGGCTGGAAAGAAAATGTTGCAAGACTCTTGTCAATTACAGTTAGTTAAAAAAGGAAACTGCAGATCCCTGTTTCATTGTTCTTTCAGGAAAGGTGACAAAAAAAGGACAAACTTCCACTAATGAACTTGTAAACTGTATTTTAATGGGTAGCAACCAGAAAGTGGAAGGGAAGGGTCATTTCTGACATAGTGCTCAGTGGAAAAGTGGAGCAAGTGGATTTTCTTTCAATAAAAGAAAGCAGAAAAGGTGAACTGGATAGCATTGCTTGTGCTGGTGCAAGTTACTTTTGATCTGTAGCAAGAAAAAGTGGGTGGGGATTGCATCTCTCATAGGATGGAACATATTTGGGGTAAGGCTGTTTGCGCCTTTCCCAGAGAAACGTCCACTGGCAATGGGTCATGTTGGTTATATGTAGTAACCCTCATGCAAAATTGCAGTGATGGGTTTACCTTCCCTAGTCTATGCTAGGAAACCAAAGTTATGAATGCTAATGCTACTTTTATAATAAGGTTATAGTAAAAAAAAAAATCTTGCATGTCTGAACGTGCTACCCATTAAGTTGTATGAGGTAAGTGATATTTGTTATATTGTTTCTCAAATTACATTTCCGGCTCGGATTCAATTTTTTTTTATCTGACTATTCTCTTGGTTGCGGCTCTTCCTTTTATTCCTTAAACTGATTCCCACTGCCCATTACAGGGGAAGGTATTTTACTAAGCCATGGTTTGTTTCACTGAGCAGTTGATTGGATTCACTCAACGTGTCAATTCACAAACCATCATTTACAAATCATCAGGTGAATACAAAAAAAAAAAAAAATAACACAACCTCCCCACCCCACATTATGTCTTAGCACAGTATGAGAATACAGACACGTTTTTATAGTGTAATTATCCCAGGAAAGAATTATAGACATTAGAATATATGCACATGGTATAGCAAAAAATGCTTTCATAAATTTACACAAAGAAAAGTGTTAGAATGGCTTCATCTATAGCTTCAGTTAAAGAGTTGGGCTGGTTCTCATAGCCACATGAAGGAAAGAAGAAAATTCTTCTTTTACATTTTCTAATAACCTTCATGAGCAGTGAACAAAGCACTGAACATGGTCTCATAATGAGGCGAAATATCCTCAATGTTACACGCTTTATTTGGGCAACAAATCTGCTGTGCCAGTAGCAGTTCTAAGAGTTTTCTCCCATGCCTTCCCTTCACCAAGAGAGTACCTAAAATGAGATACTCACCTGTATGGCAAAGCACAAATGTGCTGCCATGTGTAGAAAAAAGACTTCCTGTGTGATCAAAGGCAGGATTTTCTCCCCCCAAAGGATTAATATGTTTCTAAACCTGTTAACTTTTAATTACCACCTGAGCATGCTGGCTGAGTGCCATCAACATCTCTATTAAAATTCAATTTATCCCCATCATAACTAATTTCTCTGCCCTAGCTTTGTCGCCAGTAGCCCTCAATTTCTAGACAAGATGTCCAAAGCCTTCTTTCACGGACTAAAATTGCAAAGGAAAAATGTTTGTATATGTGCGCACATGTATGCAAAAGTTAAAGGGTCGGACTAATGGGCTTAACTTCTAAAGTGTCCTAAAAATCTCTGTATTCTAAAAATAAGAGGATTACATAGCTATATGTACTAGATGTAATGACATGATGGAATTAACTTCATATAGGTATTTGTGCTTATTATATGGAACTTTCTTTTTGTTCATTAAGGTTTACTTTTTGTTATATGAGGTACATTTTAATGAATATATCATCTATTTTCATTTTTGTTTTTTTGTTCACTATATAATCACTATTTAATATAGACTTCTTTTTATTTCACACACACACTCACTCGCACACACACACACACACACACACACAGAGAGAGAGAGAGAGAGAGAGAGAGAGAGAGAGAGTATGTGTATGTGTGTGTGTATGTTTGTATGATCCCAAAACTGGATCAATCTTTGAGAGCCTATGCAAAAGCCCCAATATACAAAATGCTGACACTGGGCCTTTAATAGGATGAGACAATGGGCTGATATCAGTTTCTGACAAGAAGTTAATTTGAAAAGGGATTTAAATGATGAAATGATCAATAATCTTATTAACACTGCTACAAAATTTGACTTACATTCCTTCTGCTAACAATAATATCCTGGATAGAGAAAGAAAACATTAACACAGTCATTTTAGAAAATGTTATTTCATAAATAACCAGAGCTCTGCACATTATCCAGTTTACCCATTAATGAAGGCGAATATATGTGTCTCAGGATAATGTTACAGGATCCAATCTGGGTCAGTCACCGGGACCAGAAGTTTTGTCTTCTAAGCTTTTGGACTCATGCTGGAGCCCATCCTCAGGGAACTTCTCTCTAGTTTATCCATTCCCAAATGCCACAAGCTGTAGGTGTCGGAAAGAGTCACTATGTGTGAAAATCTGTGTTTGGGATCTGAACCAATTTTTTAGGGAGTTGCTATGGAGAAAAAAAACCCGATTAAGTAAAAAGTGCAAAATTTTTTGATTACTTCCAGCTTTCAACAAGACAATGGTTCAGTTGTAGAGAGTTTTATCTTTGGAAGCAGGAATATTTGGGGTGGGAAGGAAAGAACTGACATTACAGTCATTAAGTTAGGCTACCAGGGAATAGGTTTGAGAGCCATCTCTGTTGGACTGGACACTATAAGGTCCTTTTTCTCTACTTTTCCATTGGGGCAGCTCCAACAGAAGTACAGCTGGCTGCATGATATTCAATCTCTCTCACATTATTTTTTCATTTTTCTCCTTCTACATATGCAAGCTTTTAGTGCCCTCTCCCCCTTCCTTTCATTTCCCTTGTCCATCACTATTCAGGGGAGCCCTCTGAGTACACATTTCTTCAAAGTATCTCTCTGTCTACAGGTGCCTGACATTTCATTCCAACTGCAAGTGGATTTTATTTCAGAACAAGAGGAAACTTTATTTGCACACTGACTGAGTGAATAGATGGGGGGAGATAAAGAGTAATTTAAATCTCTTTTTTATTCATGTCCCTCTACATTTTATGCCTCTATATATTTTCTCCATTTACCATTCCTATTTCCAGCTGCCTTATCTCTTTCTTCCTGCCTTTCTATCCCAGAAAGAAAAAAAAAAGAAAAGAGAAAAGAAAAGACCATTCTGATCATGGCATTTGTCCCCAACCTCACCTTCATCGCCACAAAAAAAGGAAAGAGAAAGAAGAAAATAAATAATTGGGTTAAAATAGAGATTTGTTACAGGGAAGGAGGGAAAATCTGTAATGGGTTTCCTTCAGATTTCTTTCTTTCACATTTGGCCAATAAAGAATTATTCTATTCTATTCTATTCTATTCTATTCTATTCTATTCTATTCTAGATATAGGGTAAAAACCAATGATATCTCTGGGCCCTTTTAATTTTAGTTTTGAAAGCAGATACTGATAGTCCTTGACTTATGATTACAACTGAGCTCAAATTTTCTTTTGCTAAGCGAGGCAGCTGTTAAGTGAGTTTTACCCCATTTTATGACCTTACTTGCCACATTTGTTAAGTGGATCATTGCAGTTAACTGAATCATTTGGTCATTAAGCAAAACTGGCTTCTCCCATTGACTTTGCTTGTTGGAAGCCAGCTGGGAAGGTTACAAATGGTGATCACATTACTCAGTTGCCAAGTGCCTGAATTTGGATTACATGACTATGGGAACACTACAATGGTCACATCGTCACCGCTACCGGCTCAGGAGAACCAGGCCGAACCGGGAGGAACCCACCACAGGTTGGAAGGACTATCTGTATTTTCTGGGTTGTGCTTGGGCTTCCCAGAAAAAATTCTGAAGGATTTTTGGTGAGAGGAAGATATCTATCCTTCTCATTAATTAAGAGGAGATTTGCTCTTTACCGCAAGGCAGTAGAAACATCTTGCTTGTGATCAAAAGCATGCTTGCCACATTCCTGTTGGCAACTAAAAACATTTTTTGGCTATTACCCATTCAGTCGTGTGAAAAAATAAGTACACCCCACTGAAACCTTTAACTTTTTCAACATCTGACCTTCATTGAACAATTTTGATAGATTAAAGGGGAAATGATATAACTTACTTATATACTTACCATTTACATTTTGTACTCCGCTGTGTAATTTAACGAAACATAAATGCAAATTTTGCATTTGTTCATTGAAGCTAAAAGTAATCACAATAGATTAATCATTGCTGAAATATCTAAAATTAAGATCAGGTGCCAATGATTAGAACATCATCAGAAAGGATCCAGGAGGAACGTTTCTTACTGAAACCTGAGATATCTGGTTTGCTTTGCTCTTTGTTGTTGCAGTGTGTGGTACCGCCATGCCTAGATTAAAAATCTCTGAGCTGAGACCTTCAGAATGAAAGGTTACTGTTATGTTCTGGGCGAAGAATGGAGGTGAGGCCAGAGTGATTCCTAACAGTTCTTTATTCAATACTGCCTGTGAGGCAAACTCAACTCCCTGGCTGACACAACTCCTATTATATGAAAGTGATCAGCCAAACAACCAATCAGGAGAGAGTATTTTCCCGCTCCAACGGAGGACCAGAATGAGCACTTCAACTGACAACTATACACTATATGCAATACATAACAGTTACTGATGCCTTTGAGTCTGGAAACGGATTTGGAAAGATTGCCAGAAAATTGGACATCAATCACTCTGCTGTTTGAAAGATTATCCTTACGTAGAGAAGATTTCAAACAACCTCCAACTTGCCCAGGCTAGGTTGTCCCAGCAAGTTCGGCCAGAGAACAAAACAGAAGATGCTGAAAGAAACCTCTAAGAATCCCAGAATGTCATCACATGGCCTACAGGTTGTTCTTGTCACTGTTGATGACAAAATGCATGAGTCTGCCATTAAAAATAAGAAGCTGCAGAAATTAGATTTACATGGGAGGTATGTCTGGAAGAAACCTGGGTTTTTCATTACAAAAATCTGGGCAAGATTATAATTTGCTCTTAAAAATGTCAGCCAGGACCAGGACTTCTGGAATAATGTGCTCTGGACAAACAAGGCAAAGATAAAAGTTATCTGACCACAGTCCCAGAAGATACGTTTGGAGGAAATCAAAGACAGCATTTCACCAGAGGAACTCCTGCTTGAGCAGGGGGCTGGACTAGAAGACCTCCAAGGTCCCTTCCAGCTCTATTCTGATTCTGACTCTAACTTGTTGCCATCCACGAAGCACGTGGTGGAAAAGTTACTGCTTGGAGCAACTTTGCTGAATCAGGGCTTGGGCAGTTCATCATTGTAGAACCCACCGTGATTTCTTTCTTCATTGGATCAGGAGGTGCTTGAGGATAATGTGAAACTATCTCTCAGAAGGCTGATGCTTAACTGAAAGGGGACCTTGCAACATGACAATGACCCTCAACATTATAGTAAATCCACCAAGGAATAGCTGAAAATAAAAGCAAGAATTTGAAGATTCTGTAGTGGACAGAGTCCAGATTTAAATCCCACTGGGAGGGATTTATTTGGAATGATTTGAAACTGACTCTGCATGCAAGAAACCCCACAACATTACTTATCTGAAAAAAAACCTTGCATGGAGGACTGGGGAAAAAATTCATCATGTCAAGAGACTAAAGAAATGTCTGTATGAGGTTGTTTCTGTCAAAGGAGGCAATGCGAGGTATGTACTTATTCTCCACAGAAGGGAAAGAACTTATGTGTTAAATTGTTGTTGAACAAATGATTACAATTATTTTATTTTATTTATTTTTATTTTATTTATTTTTAGATTTCTATACCGCCCTTCTCCCTGGGGACTCAGGGCGGTGTACAGCCAAGTAAAAACACATAATATAAACAATTAAAAACCAATTAAAAAGAATATCTAAATTTGGCCCAGAAATTTAAAAAACACCCCACTTTAAAATCATTTAAAAGGCTTCGCTTAGGCCAGCCCGGCTTGTTGGAAGAAAAATGTTTTAAGGGCCCGGCGGAAGGCACGGAGGTCATGGATTTTTCTTATCTCAGGGGGAAGCTGATTCCAGAGGGTAGGAGCTCCCACAGAGAAGGCCCTCCCCCTGGGGGTCACCAGCCTACATTGCTTGGCTGATGGCACCCCGAGGAGACCCCCTCTGTGGGAGCGCACGGGTCGATGGGAGGTTGTCGGTGGCAGAAGGCGGTCTCGTAGATAACTGGGCCCTATGCCATGGAGCGCTTTAAAGGTGGTAACCAACACCTTGAAGCGCACCCGGAAGACCACTGGGAGCCAGTGCAGCTCGCGCAGGAGCGGTGTTATGTGGGAGTTTTCATAGTTTTTAACCACACCTTTATCTTTACCTATTGTTTGAATGAAGATAAAATATGGATATGTCTCCTCATATTAAAAAAAAACAAACAAAAAACTTTACACAGGGTGTATTTACTTTTTCACATTACTCTAATTCAAAAGCACATTTATATACTTTGCTCGGGATTTCAAGGCCAGTTCATAAATTATATCCTCTTCACAGTCATATAAGCCAAGCCGGCTGTTGTCAGGTGCAAGTAACCAGGAATAGGACTTGAGTTCAAAACGTTAAATGTTTATCATGCAAGTATCTGGTTTACTAACAGTTAAGCTACATTGGCGCTAGGTAAGGGTCAATGGAATTCATGGGTCACTGGTAGCTATGCAGTGATTCCAAACTAATAACACATTTAACCTGCCCTCGAGCTCAGCGTGCTTATCTCCTATAGGTGTAAATAATGTGCATAGTATAAATATACCCTCCCAGAATTTTGACTTTAAATTTAGAATATCCTGGCTTGCAGTAATACAGGTAAAACATATGGATGGACATATGTTACTTATCTATGCATTCTGGATTACATTTCTCTACTAATTATTTCATTTCATAAGCTATTTCCCAATGATATCTTTTATATCCTAATTCACAATGGCAGGCCAAAAATGAAAGAGAGAGAAGAGGGGTGAGAGAGAGAGAGAGAGAGGACAGAGAGGGAGAGGGAGACAGAGGAAGGGAGGGAAAGGGAGAGAGAGAGGGAGGGGGGAAGAGGGAGAGAGGGAGACAGCCAAACATAGCTTCAGCACAGAAGAAAACAAAATCAACAAAGACAAGTGATTTGTATAATTTACAGCTCCAAAATGATACTACTTAATGGGTCATTTTAATCCCAACCACAGGCAAAAATGCACGGAAGGCTCTACAATGTTTGTAGCATTTATAGCTTTCACATTTGCAGTTTTTCAAAGCTTCCATGAAAAGTTATAAAAGTTCAAAGAAAATCTGTGAAGCTTAGCTGGATGACTGCATTATTTGCTACTTAATGATTTACAGTAACTTCAGTAAGTTTTATATAACTGCTTCTATTGGTGAAAACATATGATTATACTGTGCCATCACAAATGAAAAGCGAAAGGAAACAAAAACAGTATTTTCCTCTCCTTTACAAAAAAAACAAAACAAAAACAAATCACTTACTCTGAGGTATTATCACTATCTAGGCTAAAGAATCAATATGGTTAATTAAGGGGTGCACATTGGGTTAGTGTAACATCTTTATAATTATCAACATCACATTAAACTTGAAAATATTACAATTAGCACTTGTTTTAAAATAACAGTAGTTGTTAGCATTATATATAAAGAGCAATATATGGTACCGGTATTACTATTTTATTTAAAAAATACTATGTAGTTTTTTTTAAAAAAAAATTAGCTCTTACAAAAAAGATACTATGTGTGAGTGTGTGTGTATATGTGTGTGTATATGAAAAATAAATTAAAAAGTAAAAATCTTACATCGGTAGTCCTCGACTTACAACGACTTCATTTAGTGACCATTCAAACTTACAATGGCACTGAAAAATGTGACGTATGATATTTTTCATAGTTAGGATCTTTGCTTCATCCCCGTGGTCATGTGATCAAAATTCAAATGCTGGGCAACTGGTTCATATTTATGACAGTTGCAATGTCCTGGGGGGAGATCATGTGATCACCTTTTGCAACCTTCTGACAAGCAAAGTCAATGGGGAAGTCAAATTCATTTAACACTTGTGTTACTAACTTAACAATTGCAGTGATTCATTTAACAACTGTGCCAAGAAAAGTCATTAAATGGGGCAAATTAACAAATGCCTCACTCAACAACAGAAATTTTGGGCTCAATTGTGGTCGTTGAGGACTACCTGTACCGAATAAGAGACAATAAAATTAAGCTTAAAGATAGAAATTCAAAGAGAGATTTAATTAAAAGGCTTCAATTCAATTCAAATTCAAATAAAGGTTTGATTCGAAGAATGATGCAGAAATAGACATGAAACATTTAAACATTGGATCCAGATGGTAGCTTTTATAACAATTTTGGGTAAAACTAAATTAGAGGAAAAAAAGTTACAAGATTGAGGGTTAGGTAAACTGAATCCAGTAATCCCCCCCCCCCACTTTATGCAGATAATCTTCAAAACCTTTGAGGGAGGACCAGCATAAAGCCAAAAATGAAGACTGGTTAGCTCAAAATACTATAACATGTGACATTCACAGGAAATAAAATTTAAATGTTTTTTTTAAATAATCAAATTTGTCTAAAATGATTGTAGGCAGCATACAATATTAAAAACAGTTAAAATAAAGTCCCCAATAAGCGTAATAAATGTCTGGTGATAAGTCCTCTGACTACAGGGAACACTGAATGCAAATGGTAGCTTTTTATTGCAGCTTTGAGTAAAAACTAAATTATAGGAAAGCATTTACAAGAGGAAGGATTAGGCAGTTGAAGCCAGTGATTTCCTCTCGTCTTTATAAAGATGATCTTCAAAATTTTTGAAGGAGGACCAGCATAAAACTCAAGGTAAAAAAAATTAGCTGAGTTCAGATACTATGACAAATGACATCTACAGGGCTCCAATAACACACACAAAAATCCCGTAACTGTCTACCGCATACTCTTGCCCAACAGGTGGAGGAAAAATCCAGTTTTTAGTATGTGTTTAAACAAGAACAGAGTAGGGACCATTTGGATCTCTGAGGGGATGCTACAATATTCTGGAGAGAAGGTTCTGTGTAAGGGAGACCTACCTCCTGGTCCCATCAGATGACACCATTTAATCAGTGGGATCTAAAGCATGCCAACTCTTTCCCAACATACAGGACAGGTAGAAATTACAGGAGACAGGAGGTATCTCAAATAAACCATGTCCCATACCATGAAGGGCTTTATGATCGATAATTAGCACTGTGAATTCTACTACCTAGAAGCCAACTAATAATCAATGCAGAGCATAAAGTTGAAGAAGCTTCTTGGATGAGACGCGAATGTCTTACAAGAAAAACCAGAAAGTCCAGTTGCCTCTTGAAAAAGCATCTTGGGACAAGCATGACCTGGATGATTGAGAATCTCCATAGAGATTCACAGCTTTACACAAGCACACTGTGATGTGACATGCTCATAACTCATTCATTCATTCATTCATCCATCCATCCATCCATCCATCCATCCATCCAACCATCCATCCATCCATCCATCCATCCATCCATCCTTCCTTCCTTCCTTCCAGCCAGCCAGCCAGCCAGCCAGCCAGCCAGCCAGCCAGCCAGCCA
>WNWU01000020.1:11959735-12002919 GCA_012654045.1 Ptyas mucosa
CCAGCCAGCCAGCCAGCCAGCCAGCCAGCCAGCCAGCCAGCCAGCCAGCCAGCCAGCCAGCCAGCCAGCCTGCCTGCCTGCCTGCCTGTGCTGTTGCCCTCTGGATCAGCTGCAGCTTCCAAGTGGACAGCCCCATATATAGCATATTGCAGCATACTGCATTACTTTGTGCACTGTGGACCATCTATTCTTTAATTCAAGCAATTGAAAAAGTGAAAAATAGCCCAATCCCAGAAGAGTTTGGAGATTTGCTCATTTTTTGAATGAGAAGCCCAACTTTTTGTAGGATTTATCAATATCCCCAGATAAGGAGCACACAGATAACTGGCACCTGTACCAGTACCATTTGTATGCCTTTCACAAACAAACAATCTTTAGATTGCAGACTGGAATTAAGAGTTTAATTTTCTGTAATTTTATAGCACATCTGTGTTTTAAAAGGGTGCACAAATTGATACACAGAGAGATCCTCAGAGAAATGTGTAACGATACTTATAATCATGTAACGATACTTATACTCATTCTTATGAGAAGAATAATATAAAAAAAATAATAATTTTATGTAGGGCTAAAGACATCTGAGCTGTAAAATCAGGGGTTTCAAATTTGCAGTCTGTAGCACTGCAGGTGGGCCATCAAATCATTTCTGTGGTCTCTACTCCTAAACTTGTTCCTTAGAGTTTTACAAAAACAGTCAGGGACATAGTGCAACAAGCAAGAGAATGGGTAGGTAGAATCAGGTGCTGGGCCCAGCTAGGGGATTAGGAATACAGCCAACCCTCAGCCTATCTAGCCTGGGTGTGGAGCTAATATTTCTCAACCAAAGCTATAGTAAGGAAAAACTCATGGAGGTGGTGGTGCTAAGGGGGCATAGGAAAGGAGAAGAAAAGACCTCACTGTTCCAAGGTACCTCACAGTGGGTGGGCAATGGTGAGATCCATGATCCCTGTATAGAGACCAGTTGTGGTAGAAACTGGGAAGACATCTGTCTGGAGTTCCAGCAGGATTCTTGGTGTCTTCTGGAGAACCCCTTTGGAATGTGGAAGTGCTAAAACTCCAGATGGAGGCATCTTCCAGTTTCCTAGTTGTTCCCCTGATAAGAGCTTCTGACTATACATTCCTGGCTCTCAGGTTAACAGCAACCCCAACTACCATTGTCCAGCTAACACTGCAGCCCTAAAGGCCGAAGTGAAATGGTAAAAAGCAGTTTTGCTTTAGCCATGTTTTTAATTGCATAAAATTAAGTTTAATGGCATATTACAATACTCTTTGTTTCTTTTATTTCTGATTCATTAGCAATAGCAATAGCACTTAGATTTATATTCCACTCCATAGTGCTTTACAGATCACTCTAAGCGGTTTACAGAGTCTTGCTCATAACAATCTGGGTCCTCATTTTATCACCCTCGGAAGGATGGAAGGCTGAGTCAACTTTGAGCCCGTCAGGATTGAACTTCTGGCAGTGAACTGAATTAGCTTGCAATACTGCTCTCTGACCACAGTGCCACCAGGGCTCCTAGAGACTTTTATATCCATGTACAAAAATATTTCAGGGTTATGGCCCTCAAGTTAATAAACTAGTTCTCAGGTGATGCCTGTGTTGATTTGAGTTTGAGACCCTTGGCCTAATTCCTTGGCAAAAATTAGATTTCCTGTGCATAATTAAGTTGGTTTTGAAGGAGTCACACAGAACAGACCCTTGGATTCGCAGGATAGTTACATGACCCTGCTTAAAAAATAAAACTTGAAATATTATTTCAAAATAAAGGACTTGAAATGGACAAATGGTTAGTATTGGAGCATCAAAAAAGCACAACAAAGAATGTTCTTCATGAAACAACTCAGGAAGTCCAGACTGCCCCAGGAGCTGTTGATATAGTTTTACAGAGGAATTATTGACTCTGTCATTTGTACTTCTATAACTGTCTGGTTTGGTACAGTAATCAAACAGGACAGGTACAGACTGCAACGGATAATTAAAACTGCAGAAAGAACAATTGCAACCAGCCTGTCTTTCCATAGAAGACCTGTATATTGCACAGATCAGAAGGTGGAGGGCTGAAAAAATATCTGCAGACCCAACACATACTGGTCATAAACTGTTTCAACTCATCCCCTTGGGATGGCGCTACAGGCATTGCATATCAAAACAACTAGACTCAGAGACAGTTTTTTCCCTTGCACCATCAATCTGCTGAACACCTACAGTAATTCTCACAGTACTGTCTAATGTTTATGTACTGTACTATATACCCATGCAGTATGGATGTAGTATTATCATTTATCCTTCTTATTATCTTTTTTACTCTCCCCTCTTATTGGGATGATGATGATGACGACAATAATGATTTTGTTGCTTTGCATCTACACTGAGAGCTTCTACAATGGAGACAAATTCCTCGTGTGCCTAACCACACTTGGTCAAAAGAAGTATTCTATTCTCCTCTATTCTAGAGGAGCCTTAAGCTACTGTCTAGGCTTTTCAATGAGGCTTTACTTGGCAGCTGTCAGGGAGGGGACCCTTCTCAAGGTCCCAGCATTGCAGCAGCAGCAAGAGGCCTTCAAACAGGATGCCTTAAATTGGAACACGTCTTGCCTTGTGCTGAATTATTGATTAAGATGAAGAGGATGACACAAGACATACACACACACACTTGCATCTAGACAAGACATTGGGAAGCACTTGGTTTGATTTAAAGCTAGGCCTTGAGTGGCTCTGACTTTGTGACAGTTGTTTTCTTCTCAAATTACTGAGTGAGAAAGAAAAGGAAGAAAACTTTTTTGATAGGCTCTTAAGGTTGAATGGCGAGAGATAGGGGGAGAGAGAGAGATAGGGAGGGAGGGAGAGAGAGAGAGAGAAAGAGAGAGAAAGGGAGAAAGAGAGAGAGGGAGAGGGAGAGGGAGAGGGTGAGAGAAAGAGATTGCTGTGGGCCACAAAGCCAAGTTTCCAATCCATGATAGATAAATGATAGCAATCAGAATGAGGGATAATTAACAAGCTATTTGAAGAGGGAATAACTCTACAAAAACGTCAGTTGCAACCAGAGGCATTTTCCATCTTCAATGTACCAAGAGAAAACAGTAATAAATTAATAGAGAAGGGCAAGTGCTTCACAAATTAATAAGAAGTGAATCCTAGTTCGACAGCTATTCTTTACATGTCTGGGAACTTGTGATGTCCGCTTTACTAATGCATAACCTGATACCAAAATGTGATACGAGTGTTAGGCATAAATCTCACAATCTATCCGACTAGAGATGAAATCCATTTTAGCCCACTATTTGAAAATATTAAAAAAGCAAAATTAATTACAGACCAGAAACTCTAAGCATTTTACGTTAGTGAGCTTTTGTTTGTGCATGTGTGAAGTAACACTAATAAGGAGGTTTTTTTTCATCCAATGCTATGCTGCCTTATCATGGTGGGTGGGTGGGAGCAGATGTTTCTGGGAGGGATGAATGAGGAATGCTAGGAGTTATGCCAAGGGCGTACAACGCAAAAAAGGCCAGCCCAGCTACCCAGCTAAAGCAAGCGGACAGCATATTAGACAGAAGTGATACAGAAAGATATTGGAGGCAGATGCAAAGATATCATTTCACACTGACCAGGAGAAGACAACAATAAACTACTTTTGCATTTACTCGGAAAAAGCACACCAATAATCAATATAAACTGATTGATGATATAACGCTAGATGAGGGGAGCCTAAGGCTGGACGTCACTCAACATGCTATTGAGGAATTGCTGAAGACCTTTCAGAATGCTAACAGTGTTTCTAACATGGCTAGATAAAAGATTTTGGTATGTCTAGTAGCTGGTGTCACCCTGCAGGAAAATAAAATCCAAAGCTGCAAAGACAGAATCACTGTGGGCACATGGAACATCAGAGACACGAGCATGGAAAAAGTAAACACAGGAAAAATGAAATGAACTGATTACACTGACATTTTTGACATCAGCAAATTAAAATGGAATGGAATCGGAACCTTTTGAACAGGAGATCATACTACACAGGGCATGAAAAACAAAGAAGGAACAGCATTGAATTCTTAGTTAGGAAGAAGACAGCAAGAATAGTCCTTGGGCACAATCAAGTCAATGACCGGATAATATCAATTAAACTTTTCACACAAGCTTTTAATATATCCATTATCCAAGTTTATGCCCTAACCACTGATGCAGAAGAGGAAGTTGATGATCAAGTTCAATTTGAAGTCGATAGAACATACAAGCATAATATGTTGTTTCACTGTATAGCCTAGGAAACCGAAACGAGGTAAAAAAAAAAAGACATCACTTTCTACCAATCCAATTATTTCCTTATTTGTAAGATAGTCTTCCGACAACTAAATTACATCAATATGCACAAACATCACCAGATAGAATAAAACAGAAGTCAGACAAATAATATTGGTAGAAGAAGGTGGAAAAGCTCATTTGCAGCAGCAAAGACATTGCCAGGGGCTGAGTTGTGGAACAGATCGCAAACTGTTCATGTGCAAACTCCAAATCAAGCTAAAGCTGCAGAACAAAGCCAACACAGTGGCCTACAAATTGGAAGCTGTCAGTCTTTGTAACAATACCAAAAACGGGAGACTTGACAGAACGTGCAGACTATTGTACAACATCCGTAATCTCACATACTAGCAGAATAAGGTTTAAGATTATCTACAGTAAAACAGATTAAAAATAACTCTGAGGAACAAAATACATTATTACTGATGCATGTTGGGATAATAGAGAAAGCCAAGGAATAGTTCTCCCCACCAAAAAAATCACTGTGTGCTTCATTGATTATAGAAAGGGTTTCATTGTGCAACCCTGTCAAGCTGTTGTATGTGCTTATGAAAATGGGAATGCCAGAACATTTCATTATCCTCATGGGTAATTTGTACACAGCCCTGGATGTGATAGGCCGAATATGGTGAAACAGACTGGCTCTAAGTTGGCAAAGGAGTAGGGAAAGAGTGTATACTCTAACCTTATGTATTCAACATATAAGTAGAATATATAGGGCCATGATGGCGAACCTATGGCACATGTGCCACAGGTGGCACGCATAGTCATATCAGTGGGCGCGCCAGCTCAACTCTGGTGTGCATGTGCATGCCGGCCAGCTGATTTTCGGGCCTTCTGGGCCTACCAGAAGTAGGGAAATAGGCTGTTTCCTGCCTCTGGAGGGCCTGGGGATGGGTGGGGAAGGCCCATTTTTCTTTCTCACCTGGCTCCAGATCCTCTCTATGCATCTGGGGAGGATGAAAACAGCTTTCCCCACCCCCTCAGAGGTCCTCCAGAGGCCTGAAACGGCCCTCCCAACTTCCGGTTGGACAGGAAGTGATGTTTTTTGCTGTCCCCAGCTTCCAGAGACTCCTAGAGAGATTTCCTGTCCAACCAGGAGTTGGGAAATGGGCCATTTCAGGCCTCCGGAGACCCTCCGACGGGGTGGGGAAGGCTGTTTTGGCCCTCCCCAGATTCATAGAGAGGATCTGAAGCCAGGTGAGAAAGAAAAACAGCCTACTGGGCCATCACGTGCCAAGAGCGGGGGGAGGAGGGGGGTTGCGCACACAGGCGCAGGGCAGGGCGCATAGAATTATGGGTGTGGGCACGCGTGTGTGCGAACCTCTCCCGCCCCCCCCCCCACCTGGCACGTGATGGCAAAAAGATTAGTCATCATTGATATGGGGTGTAGTAAAAGTCATGACTGATAGGCAATTTGTTACATAAATTACATTAAATGTTGAAACTGGTTCCTATTTGCTTCTAAACACTTATCTTACTCATGAATGCATGAATTTTGAATGTCCATGAGTACAGTAGCATTTTCCCTGAAAATAAATATTAACTAGTAAGACATTATGTGATTGCTCTAACTTTTAATACATTTTATATATCAAGGAACCTGGATTGGAAGAAAATGATCATGGTTTAGAACTGGAGGAAGAAACTTCCACTATAATGATGATAGGGCTCTGATGTCTGAAAATGAAAATTTTTAAGTTCTCCTGTAATGAAAGTCCAGGAGTACAGTGAAAGAAGGAGACTAAGTCCAAATATAAAGAAGCCAAACTAGTGACAAAAGATACAGCAACTAGCCTTGGAACTGACACTGACAATACCGAAGTGGTGAATAGCTTCTGTTTTTCAGGATTGACTCTCAACAATGAAGGAACCAGTAGTCAAGAATAGCATCATAGACGAAAATTTGGCCTTGGAAAAGATTCTGATGTGCGAAGATGTACTTGTCTCTACAAAGATCTGAATCATACAATGTTTTTTTCTATGATACCCTATGGAAGGACACATTGGATCAGTAGTGGGATTCAAATTCCGTCACTACTGGTTCACTTGTGGGCGTGTGCACATTCACACGCGTGTGTGTGACACTTCTGCGCATGCACAGAAGCTTCTGCATATGCACAGAGATGGCCAGGCAGGTGGGCGGAGCCTCCCGCCACCGCCGCTACCAGTTTGGCTGATTCAGGGCAACCCGGTGGCAACCCACCACTGCATTGGATGTTGGAAGAACACAGAAAAATGAATTGATCTTTTTGAACTTTGTTGTTGGAGAAGACTTCTGAGATTATCATAGATAGCTAAGAAAATGAACAAATGAAACAGAGCACAAATCTATTCAGAGTCCTCACTCAACGTACAAATAGCCAGATTAAAACCATCATATTTTGACATATGATGCGAAGACCTCTCTTGCAAAAGGTGAAAAGAAAGAGAATGACCAACATAAATAAATGCATCCTAGGAAGATTTGAAGGATGAGGGATTGGGACAGAAAACCTTTTTATGGAGAAATTTATATGAAGAAAATCTATATGATAAGAAAAGACAGAAATTTGATAGCGCATAACCAGTCAGGATTTCTGGTGTGCTGATCCTGTGTGCAATTTGTTTCAGCCTTAAACTATTAATGCAGGATACCCCCTGCAAACCAATTTCGTTAAAGGCATCTTTTGTTCTTTGTGCAAAAGATCCTTGGTGACATGGTAGCACACAGGAATAAGAGAAGGAATGCAAATTCTCTTTTGAAAGTAAGTTATCTGATTATGAAATATTAATTATGTCTGCCCCACCAGTAACAAAACAGACTGGACATTAAAGTCCATGTGCGCCTGAGAAACTGAAACTGTATCCATTTAAAAGATTAAGCTGCATGTGGAAAATCCAAGTGCTTTATATCCATCTTCTTCAAGGGTGTTTTCCCCCCCTCTAGGATTCTTGTTTTCAAATCAGTATTAAGAAAGCAGTATCTAGAGATAAGGAGCCAGCTTTCATAAGTAAATAAAGTGGCTTAATAAACTTGGTGTCAAAATTACTTTCCTTGATTGCTTCAAGGGATATAAGGAGAATTATGTAGACTGAGTGATTCTTGATTAACAGTTTGTACACAGAACAGGAAATTCTTTTTAGCTTGTGAGATAGGCAAAATTAATCTTGCTGAATAAGGGCTCAATATAGCTTGCCTGAAGAAATTCTACTCATTTTGGCTTTCACAATTCATACAAGTCCAACCCACTCATTTAATTGTCTGCTTTTGTCACTGTTAGCATTCTAGACGATGACAAAAACCCTTATCTATTTTGCATTATTCTGAACATGATCTTTGTATGGAAGAAACAGCATGGGATCGCTTTTCCACCAATCTTGTTAGATACTATGTAAGAAGATAAATTGATTAAAAACCCAGGATGACCCTGTGAGCAAATCTGAAGTTGCAGATAATACAGGTCCCAAGGGAGTAAATGACAAGCAGCTACAGGGATGTTCACGCAGAAAATCCTGACAATCTCTGACATACCTGTATTCCAGTGAGAACTTGGTTAACTCTCTGTTGTCATGCAGCCATTTGAATTCCAGGGGCCAACTCCCTTCTGCCATACAGGTGAGCACCAAACGATTTCCCTCTAGATGGACTTGAGTGCGTACTGGTTCTGTCTTGAAATATGGGGAAACGTCATCTGAAATCACAAAGGAAAGTGTGTCAAAGCCCGTGCATTCTTCCATCATGCATAAGATACATTGGACCCTCAATATTAGATCAGACAAGCAGCCTGTCCATCTAACATGTCGGTCTATGAATGAAAAGATGTATGCTAATTCTGAAAATGTCTGTCCTTTGTTATGCGTAAATATCCTTAATTCTGACACATGTTTTACTACAGTGAGAAATCTAGAAATCGAGATTATGTATCTCTGGATCAGCCTGTTTAAAAACATACATCACTTTCAAAGAGTTATACATTAATTGTAAATATACTGTTGTCCCAAGGACACCGCTACTTGATTTCAGAGCCATATTCAGTGTAATATATGTAAAGCATCACCTTTAAAGCAGCACATGGCACAGGGCCTGGTTATTTGTGGGACTGTTTCTCCCTGTGGGTATTTGTTTGTCACAGCAGGTTGGATAGGTTGAAGAGTGCACTCCAGGTCCTTTCCCTCAAATATCATTAAATTGGGTGTAGGATCACACCTTTTCAATAGAATCTCTTGCCCACTGGAACACTTTCCCCCCTGGAATCCAGGAGGATTCCATTCAATTTTATTCACCCTTTTGCCATCAGGAAGGTGATAAAAAGTTAGCTCTTCCCCCAAGCATGGGGATAGGATGAAGTTGGAGTCTTGGGGTTATACTTGTTGTAGGAGTGCAATGGCTCATGAGGTTAGAATGCTGGACTGACAATCGGCAGCCTCGCTTTTGAGACCTGTTGCTGCCGCAGGGCAGGGTGAGCTCCTGTCACATGCTTCAGCTCCACCAATGCAGCGATTTGAAAGCGGGTGATCGTAAGTAGATAAAATGGGTACCATTTCAGTGGGAAACTTCGCAGGCCGCAAAGGGAGCCCCCAACTGGGCATTCCCTGGGTAATGGTGATGTCACTGGCAAATCTTTTCACCATGGAAGTCCTTTGGTGCTTCCAACATGGAAATATTAGTATTATTTGATGTAATGGAGAGTGTTGGTTGAGGCAGGTTCTGATTGTAATGGGTGGGGGTTTTTGTGTGTGTGTGGGTGTTATTATTGTTGTGAGCCAACCGGAGTTGTGATATACAGATAGTCCTTGCTTAGTGACGTTTGAAGTTACAATGGGCTAAAAAAAATGACCAGCCAACCCTTGTGTGACTATTGTAGTGGTGATCTGACTGAAACTTGGGCACTTCAAAACTGCTGGACATTTATGATTGTGACAATATCTCACAGTCGCATCATTGCCATTTGGGTGCTTTAAAGCTGGCTTCTGACCCGCAGAGTCAATGGAGAAGCTGGCAATAAAATTGCAAGCCCTGGTCATGTGATGACATGTTTAATCACCACAGGTGACTCATTTAATGACCACAGCAGAAATGATGTCGTAAGTCCAGCACAGTAATGTAATTTTTTTTTTTTGCTTAATGGTTGTGTCACTTAGCAATGGAGTTGCTAGACCCAATTAAAATAATTAAGCAAGGACTACCTGCATATGATAGTCATAAAAATAAATGAATGTATTGTAAAACAATAAAATGCAAATCAATTGCTATAACTAAATTCCACCATCATATACATAACAAAAATTTTTCAGGATTAAAAGGAGGTATTATAGGACTTTCAATGAACAAATCACCTAACATGGCTAGATTTGAACAAAATGTCACCATACATGTTGTTCACCATTTGTAAATAAGATTTTTGTTAGCTTTAAAATTGGTAACAGTAATTGTGTGCGTGTGTCTGCATGTAGCCTTGTAGGTAGTAGCACACATACATACATAAACATGCCCAAAGATTGGTATCAGCTGTGAGAAATGGAGGTTATTGCTTTTCCTCTATTTTCTTGATGAAAATTATCCCACCCCTGAAGCTGTTCTTTGCTCTACGGGGTAAAATATATAGGAACCAGTAGGACACCTGAATGTTTTGCCTTGAGGGAGAAATAACAGCTTTTGGGATAGGGTTATTTTAATTGTAAAAACAGTATGGGAGAAAGGGTTATGCTGTCCTCCTGGGTGGCAGTTCCAGTCTGAACTGGGGAAGGGGGCTGTGTCTGCTATTAACATTTAAAAATACACACAGAGAAGTTCTCCCAGAGAGAGGGATGTCATGTACTTTCTCACAGATGATTCCAGGCAAAAATCATAGGAGAACCAGAAGGAACAAAGTAGATTATAATGGGATGAGCTTTACTTTACAAGCTTCTGAAAAAAAGATTTTATTTTTTGAAAAACAAAAACAAATCATCTCTATTTTGTATTAATGGCCCGACAGTTTCACTCTCTACAGTAGATATCTCCATGTATTGTCACTAATAATGGGAAAATATATTTAGGTGAAGATTATGGATTTGTCTTCTAGGTCCATTCAGAATTGGACTCAAACCATGTTGAGATAATAGGCAAGGTAACGTGTAGTTTTGCTGTGAGGCAAGTCATTTGGTTTTTCTGTTATTTGTTTCTACTTGTTTTAATCTTCTGAAAGCCTCTGAGTGAGATTGGTGAGTCAGTACCCCTAGAAATTGAGTAAATAAACAGCAATAAGAACTAAACACACAGTTAAGTATTGTAGTGCTTGTGAAACAAAAAGCAAAGCTATCCACTTTAGTTTAAAAGAAAAAGACCAAAATCCAAAGATAGGGAGTAACTTTATTGGAGTGATAGAAAATGTAAACAAGTAGAAAGTTAGGTTCTGGATTCTCGAGAGAGTTCCAGAGTTCCTCTTCAAGTACCTCAACTCTGCAAAAGGCAGGGAAAGAGGGTAGAGTAAATCTTTATATATTGCCAAAGATTGTCTATGTAGGTGGATAGGTAGGTAGATTGGTAAATAGGCAGATAATTGTACATCTGTAGCTGATTCTTAGGATCACAGATTAAGCATAGCAGTGAATGCAGTCCATAAATTAAGTGTCAAATTGCACTGGGTTGAACAGCAATGCTGAGCATGAATCAAGTATGAAAAAGCGAGGACTTCTGTCTGGCAACCAAATGCAGATTAGTCCTACTATCATTTTTCACATAGCTACCTACAATTGCAAAAGGTGGACCAGGAAAGAATAGACAGGAGAAAAATCGTCTTGTTAGAGCTGCAGTGTTGGAGAAGGCTCCTGTATATTCCTTGGACAGCAAAGGTGACAAGCAAACAAGTAGTGAAGCATATAAAACCAGACATATCACAAAAAGGCAAAAATCACAAAATTCTACCTTACTTATTTTGGCCATGTTACACATCAAACTCACTGGAAAAGGTTATGCTTGGAACCATCAGTGGTAAAAGGAAACGAGGCCACCAAAAACTACAATTGCTAGACCCCATCAACGCCAACACCAGCCAGAGCATAAAACAACTGAAAGGAGCCATACAAGACTGGAAAATGTGCAGAGAACTGGTCCATAGAATCACAGAGAATTAGACAAGATTGTGCAGATAGTATCAGTGGTTTAGATTTACCACCAGTTTCTAAAAGGGGAT
This sequence comes from Ptyas mucosa, assembly GCA_012654045.1. NCBI lineage: Eukaryota > Metazoa > Chordata > Lepidosauria > Squamata > Colubridae > Ptyas > Ptyas mucosa. The sequence goes on from WNWU01000020.1 coordinate 11,971,190, forward strand.
TGCAAATTGATTTAATTAATCTTGGCTACAACTGCTATCAGATTACTCTTAAAAGTTAGAGACAAAGATGGAAGAACTGACCCACGGTTTTCAACAAATAAAGCCAGTTTCTCAGATCTATACAAGCCTAAGTAAAATGCAGAGATTTTTTACTTAGATAGATATAAATGGAAACATAGCACTATTTATATTTCCAAAGCTTGAGTGGTGTTCTAAATAAAAAAGTCGATTAAAGTCAAATTACTAAGTGACCAACCTTGTTGGAAAAGCACACAAGAATGTTTTCCCCCTTGTTAATTACTTAATGAAAATAGTCTAGTTTAATTTACTGCTGTTTATCTTGCCAGGGTTGCCAGAACAAAAGAGTGGTATTTAATTTTCATGGCAAAACATTTATCTTCAGCTTTGGTTTGAAAATATGGAATCATTCTGTATCAAATCTTAGCAAAGGCACAGTGCATCATGTTGCACTTCTCTTTTCATTAAATGAAGCAGATTTTCTACATAGTAATCACAGAACTAAACTGATGCACTGTATTTTTATAGGAATAGCTGTTGACTGCCCCCAGTGCACATAGATTAGGCCTTTAACATCTAAGTTCACATTAGCAATCATTAAGCCAAGTAGAATTTTAGTACCAGACGTTTCTCATTACCTTAGCCTCACCAGTTTTCAAGGAAGTCAGTAATTAGGAAGAAACAAATATGGGGGAAAAAAAGAAGAGTTGGATAAAGGCTCAACGGATGTTTGCTTCGGTTATCTGCAATCTGAAGTGGCCTAGATAGCTTGTGTAGACATGTATTACTCTGTAGTTTCTTCAGGGTAAATACAGGTAGATTTGGATATTCTGGTTCCACTTGAGGTTATAAATTGAAGACTACCTATATTTACCCACATACTATTATTAAAGATGTCTTATAATTCTTGCTTCCTTGACCTTCCTCATCTGTGTGGAATTTAACACAGGCCAAGAGTACTTCTGTACCTTTTGTGCTGTGATTCAAAAAGTAAAGGTGAAGCCCCCTTCCCACTGAATGCAATTCCTAGGGATCACGTCAGGGGTGAAATTCAGCAGGTTCTGACAGGTTCTGGAGAACCGGTAGTGGAAATTTTGAGCAATTCAGAGAACTGGCAAATACCACCTCTGGCTGGCCCCAGAGGGAGGTGGGAATGGAGATTTTGCAATATCCTTCCCCCAGGAGTGGGGAGGGAATGAGGATTTTGCAGTATCCTTCCCCTGCCACGCCTACCAAACCACGCCCACAGAACCGGTAGGGAAAAATTTTGAATTTCACCCCTGGACCACGTGGACATATCTTTGCCTGGCAACAGTTCAAACATGGCTTCCAACCTCATTTTTCCCAGGCTAGCTTTTCATTTCTAAATCTAACTGGCAATCCTCGTATTTGCTGATGGTCCTTCATGCAAGAGCAACAAGGACTGACTACACATAACTTTTTGAGATCAGACGAAGTCAGCTTTGTACTGCCACTTAGCCGGGTAATAAGGCTAAATAATCTTCTCAACAAAGGAGGAACAAAAATGCAATTAAAATCAGTGAATAAAAGACAATCCCAGAATTAGGCCACCAATTCCGTTGCAGAATCCGTAGGTTTATAATGACTTGCATCTCCCAAGAGACGAATACTTGATACTTCTGAATACACATTTCTTTAGGGGCATGGAAGTATAAAAATGTTTACCAAATCTTCTCTGCTCTCATTGCTTTTCCTTTGCCACTATTAGTCAGTGCCTATAAAACTGGCTTTTCTCCTGAGGTAAAAAGTTGGCTTTTCTCCCATTGGACCAGGATAGTAATTGAACGCCTTTGCACAACGAGAAGAAGTGCTTGTTATGCCTAGCCTTGGCTACGTGCGTGACTGTGCTTTGTAATATTGGATTTAAAGTATATTTTAATTTGGTTTTGATTGTTTCTCATTTGTATTGATATGCACTAGTCAGAGTAATAAATTATGAATCGGGCATAATTATGATTTACATATTTTAAAAATAAAAATAATTAAAATGTAATCCGTTCACCATTGCGCAAAACTATAGCATCTTACTAAATGCTATATTAATATGCTTTTCCTATCCATGAGCAAAAAAACAAATGTTTCTTTCTGGCCACTGCAGCTGCTGAGATGGAACAATAACTACTTTAGAATATGGTCGTCTATTTTTAGCACATGCTTTAGGAACAGAGAATAAGGTGAGCCAATAACTCCGTGATCTGTGGTTTGGACAATGCAATAGCGGGACGGGCATCTTCTATTATTTTTTAGTTGACTCAGGTACTCAAATTAATATCAAATATGGTACTGTATTTAGTAATTAACATAACTAGCTAACTCTTCCTATTCATTCTTGGAAGGTGTTTAAATTCAATCACACCTATGGTTATGTACAGAGTAAAGAAATAAAACCTGATTATCAAACACACTGCCAAGAACATGAATTTCTGTGTGGTCTTTGTTGCTTGCTTTGGTTTCATAACCTAATTTCAATATAAAAATTTAATTCCGAAGCGCGATGATTCTCAAGTGAAGCCTGATGCCCAGAGTTGTGTCATGTCAATTTCCCCCAAATTTATTTTTTTTATTCCCAAAGGTTACCAATGAACACATTTTTATTAGTTGCTTCCTGACTCTTGTGGCAGAATAAAAAGAAAGAAAATAAAGAAGAAATATTACTTCAACTTATTTCCAATGCTTTTTTTTGGGGGGGGGAGGGGAACGGTTTGCCTAAGGTCCATGAATTTGTCTGGGATAGATGGACAGCAACAGGGAAAGATCCTAGATTTGCCCAGAGCATTTACTACACTGCCTATGTTGCTGCCTCTAGGATCTTTTCCTCTCGCTAGATTCATGGCTCTTATTTACCGTCAGCAAAGTTAAGTCCTGACACCTTCTGAAACAAGCAAGCAAGCAAATAATAATAAAAAAAACCATGGCCAAATGCAGGCCTAGTAATTGCGTGACTCTCGTGTGAAGATTTATTCCCCTTCTAAGAGAGAAGTGCTATCACCGTATATATTTTATGGGTAAAGGGAACTGAGGCATAAATATAGAGGCATAAGGATTGTACAGGATTATTATTACACACATCAGGGAACTAAATTCATATTTTCCAAGCTGGCACACCGCTCTCCTCCACACCTAGCATTCTGTGCCATGTTATCAACAATGACACAGTTCTGATCCCTTTGCCATATTTGCGCCTACCTGAGCCATTTAGTAACCATATCAACAAGAGCTTAGAGTCCATCTAGGATTTCTCTAAGCTGCTTTGCGTCTTTTATTCCCAGCTGGCTTCTTAGCATTTTAAAGACTGTACTAGGCTTTTAAGATAGAGTGTAAAGGGCGGTGGGTAGGGGGCTGAAGAAGAAGGAAAGAAGAAAGTTCATTTTATTTGCTATGTAAAATTGGAAGCTGAAGTGCGCAGCTTCATTTCTGTGTAACAAATGGTATTCTTTTTTTTTTTTACTTCAAAGGTACATTCATATTTTCCAACAGCTTTCAAATATACTTTGAACTGTGTTATTTGTATTCTTTTGAATAAAAAAACCAAGCAAATAAATAAATCCTCGAATCTTCCTCTGCTTTAGTTCCTGGTATTCTATTTGTCATAAAACAATAACAATTTGGGTCCCTAGGGATTAAATTCCTTTTTTTTCCCCTTGTGGGACTAATTCAGAAAGAGGGAGTGCGCAACAGCCACTTCAACCCACAAACAGCACATGAACATGGGCATACCCATGCAGAAAACACAATGTTAAAAGGGTTTAAGCTTTTTCAAGACCCCATAGAGGGCAATTTGCAGTGAGCTATGCCTTTCTATTTTATTGCTTCCATTGTCCTCACAGGCTTTTTGGAAATGACAACAAATGAAAGAGTGCCAACTTCAAGGTGGTAAAACGTTTGAAGTGTATACTTTATTCCACAGGTATGACAGTTTTGTGCAAAGGAATCTCATAGTGTTCCGAAAAGAAAAGAAAATCAGAATCCTCTTCATTTACTGATAAATGACTGGACTCTTAAGCAATATGGTATTCTCAAGGATAATCTGCAAAGGATGTTTGAGTGATTCTCATCCCATTGTCTGAAAGGATCTGGAACGGACCCAACAATTTCTGAATTTTTGATTCCATAAACGTGAATACCAGTTTGGACAATTCACTTATAAAGTTAAGAAATAACAACAACTTTTTGTTTTTTAAAAAGATAAAATATTTGAGCACTGACAATCTAAGGCCAGGGATGGGCCACATGTGTCTTGAACACAAGTCCACACTTGCGATAGCACTTTTTCCAACTTAAAATCTCCCTTCCTCTATTGTGGTTTGATCACGTCTGATACCCAAGCCCTCGCCATGGTGGCACAGTGGTTAGAATGCAGTATTGCAGGCTAATTCTGCCAACTGCCAGCAGTTTGATTCTGACCGGCTCAAGGTTGACTCAGTCTTCCATTCTTCTGAGGTCAGTAAATGAGGAGCCAGGTTATTGGACTCTGTAAACTGCTTAGAGAGGATTGTAAAGCACTATGAAGCAGTATATAAGTTTTAGTGCTATTCCTGTTATTCTAGGGCTACTGACTGATCCCAAGGAGAACTGCAAGGATGGCCCTTGGAAAGCTGGATCGAGGACAAATGGGATACACATTCAGAATGGCAGAATAATAGAGTTGGAAGAGACCTTGGAGATCTTTTATTCCAAACTCCTGCTCAAGCAGAAGACCCTACACCTAGCATTTCAGACAAATGGCTATCCAATGTCTTCTTAAGAACTTCCAGTGATGGAGCACCCACAGCTTCTGAAGGCAAGCCGTTTCACTGATTAATTATTCCCATTGTCAGGAAATTCCTGCCGCATTACTTCACGCTTCCAGCCAAACTCATACTTTCCCAAAGAAAGCATTGGACATGTGGAAAGATTAAATATCAGATGGCTTAATTTCACTTAGAATAAATCTTGTATACCTTTTTAAAAAAAAAACTTGGAAATCATATGCAAAGCAACAGATTTTATTTATTAAGCATACGGGTTTTCCTTGCAAAAAACCCCCACAATACTTTATACACAATACATAAACTGATGATTTCGGTGCCTTCCCAATGCTGGAAATAGCACTATATTAGATATTATCCCTTCTCTCCCCAACGTATGCCTTTATCAGTTTTGTTTGTTTGCTTAGGGAAATTTGAGGATTAACCACAAGAAAGGGGGTGCTGTTGTTCTACCAACCGGCTGTTTAAGTATTTTTATTGAATGTTAAAAATAACTCCCCTCCCTTTTTTTTTTCTTCCCAAAGACTTGACAGGAACACTTGAAAGGCTCGATTGATTTTGGGGGGTGCCAGAGTGGTTCATATGTCTTTATACTGGCTTGGAACAAAACAATCAAATCTATAGTGTAACAGGCAGATTGAACAGGCAAGGGCAGAGGTATCAGACGTGATCAATCCACAAATTTCATACCGCTGCCAATCAATCACAGGAGTGGATTTTGCATACCCGACATAGAGGCTAGAGACCCAAGTAACTTACTAGACTGATTCAATTCAAACCCATAAGGCTTCTAATTTAAGCCCTGGAGTCCTACATGCCTAGAAGGATATGAACTTGGGTTCTTATAAATCTGATAGTTTGCTTGCCAGGGACTATCTAAAGAGCTGTGAACTTCTGTTATGGGAACATTATAATGTGCACACAGCAAAGGACAACTGGGACTGTCGCAAGCCACTATCATACAAAAAAAGAAGCAACCGTAATTAAGTGACTTGTGCAGGTGAAATGTCTTGGTCTTCTCCAACTAAAGGTAGCCAATGCTTTGGCTGGCATTCCAGTTACTTCTATTGCCGATAGAGCTTCACTGATAGGAATACATTTAATGTAAGTGGGCAGTTGCAAAAAATGTAATTCTGCTTCTCAGACAAGTGATTAGTGTATAAAAGGCTACAAACTGGAATTGACAAAAAACAGAGAACTCAGAATACTATTAAAAAAAAAAAGGAGGGAAAGATTTGTGATATATTATCTGTGTTAATTTTTCCAGATTTTTCTTAAGAGACACACAGATGCACCAAGGAAAATAATTAAAGACAAATTGTTTTTATTCCGTAGTCATTCACACAGCAATGTCCATGTCACTTTCTGTCCAACTGCACTCTCCTCCTAGTTTAAAATTCATCAACTAACACAGCTTTTATCAGCTTCCAAAAACTTGCCCACCAAATAGCCTCTGAAATGACAACCCAATAAATTCCTTTTTCACCCTGGTTAGCTTTTGTTTTTACATTTTAATGGAAATATGCAAACATGTATTTATACCAGGGGAGGGTTCTAAATTTTTTTACTATGGGTTCTGTGGGCATGGTTTATTTTGTGGGCGTGGCTTGATGGTCATGTGACAATTCTTTAGGATTTAACAGAGGTACTGGTCTACCAGGCTTTTAAGTGCTTGCAGAGCTGTACCAGTCTACTCATGTATTTTTGAAGGCACTGGTCTACCCATTTATTTTTGCAGGGACCGGTCTACTCATTTGTTTTTGGAGGCACCGGTCTACCACCAAACTGCCTTTTACCACTGATCAGCTGGAAGGTGGCCCTTTGAAGCCCCGCGGCAAGAGTTTAAACAGTTTTTTTCCTTATAGCCCATCAGCTGGGACTCAGGAGACAGCAATAGATTGGGAGTGGGGCCAAATAAAAGGTAAGAATAATGTGTGGCGGGGTGGGGGGGGGCAGAACTAGTTTGGTGACATCATATCGTCACCCCTACCGGCTCGGCGGAACCGGGTGGAACCGAGAGGAACCCATCACTGATTTATATGTACAGATTTAATCTGTAGTTTCCCCCCTGTATAAAGTAGTATAACTTTTTTTTTAGTTTCTTGCATAGAAAGGAAGAGATGTATTGATTGATGAATTATATACCATCAAGTCAATGATAACTCTAAGCATCCACCTAGATAGATCCCCCTCCCCACTGTGATCTGTCCCTCACCTGGTCTTTCAGGTCTTCCAATGGTGCAGTCATCACCTATGTAACTGAGTCCAGCCACCTTGCTGCTGTTTTCTGTTTCACTTTCCTTTCGTATTCTCAGCATTAGAGCCTTCTCCAGAGTACCAAGTCTTCCCCTAATCAGTGGTGGGTTGCAACCGGTTCACCCCAGATCGGGCAAACCGGTAGCAGCAACGGCAGGAGGCTCCGCTCACCTGCCCGGATGCTTCTGCACACGTGCACGCACACTCACACAAGTGAACCAGTAGCAAACTAAACTGAAACCCACTACTGCCCCTAATGTGTCCAAAGTAGGATAATTCAAGCTTGGTCTTTCATGTTCTTGTGAGAACTCTAGGTTGATTTGTTTGCAGTTCCATTTGTTTGCTTTTATGGCTACGTTCAATGATTCATGATTCTTAATGTATCTACAACAGATATGGCCATTGTGGAGAGCCAATACTGTTGAATAAGTCCATTGACTATACAAGCAAGAGATAAAATTTCTCCAAAGATGAAAAGGAATCATTTCGCACCAGTAGCCATCATTTTCACTCAATTCATGAATTCCTTTCCTGTTCATAATCTAAAAAGGCATTTTTTTGAATGCCGAAACATAATGTGTCATCCCATTCCCTCCAGTTTATAAAGGTGACTCCACACTTGAGGTAAGCAGCTTTTCTAACCTTAATCACTATATGTGATGACAATTGGTGGGTGGGGAGCCATACATATGCTGCACATATGTATAGACACTTGTAAAAGCTGCAACGGATTCACAAATTTATTAAAACTTGCCTGTCCATTCCAGTCGCACACATAATTCTGAGAATAGGCTTCTTTTTCAGAATTAAGTTCAAGAATAGGGATTCAACACCTCTGAAATTGTACTCTGTATAGAACAGGACTAAGGGATTCATTTCATAGTCTGATTTCATGGGATGGGAAAGAAACAAAATCTTGGAAATATTAAGATCTTATTAATAATACAAAGTCATGCTAGTGAGGGGATTATAGGGAATAGATGTACACATCAGTGGTGGGTTTCAAAATTTTTTACTACGGGTTCTGTGGGCGTGGCTTGGTGGGCATGGCATGGCATGGCAGGGGAAAGATACTGTAAAATCTCCATTTCCTCCCCAATCCAGGGGAAAGTTACTGCAAAATCCCCATTTCCTCCCAATCAGCTGGGACTTAGAAGGCAGAGAACAGATGGGGGTGGGGCCAGCCAGAATTTTTACTACTGGTTCTCCAAAATACTCAAAATTTCCGCTACTGGTTCTCCAGAACTTGTCAGAACCTGCTGAAACCCACCTCTGGTACAGGTAGATGTGAAGATCAAAGCACCCATGGAAGTGCTTTTTATGGGTGCGGAAAACCTACCAAGACTCACAGTAAGTGTTGCACAAATCTATACATCTAATACAGACACAATGATGGAAGAACATTAATAAACTATTCAGCAAACTGTAAAAGGTGGTAGTGCTGTAGTACAGGTAGTTGTAGACTTATGACCACAACTGAGCCCAAAATTTATGTTGCTAAGTAAGACAAGTTGTAAAGTGAGTTTTGCCTCATTTTACAATCATTCTTGCCACAGTTGTTAAATGATCACTGCAGTTGTTAACATAGTAATATGATTGTCAAATGCACCTGGCCTCCCTCAGAAGTTTGCAAAAGATGATCACATGACCCTAGGATATTGCAACTGTCATAAATACAAGCCAGTTGTCAGGTGCCTGAATTGTGATATGTGACCACGGGGATGTTGTAAGTGTGAAAAATTGTGGTAAGTCACTTTTCTCAGTATTATAACTTTGAATGGTCACTAAACGAATGGTGCTAAGTTGTGGACTAACTGTATATTTTCACCACTAATGGGTGACTGCAGAACAAAAAACAAGAAGTGGGTGTCTATATATGCTGCCTTTAAGCTCCAGAAGGAAAGGCAGAGTGTAGTACAAATTTAGATTAAGATGATGAGGATGAAATGTAGAAACTTAAAATCACAAGAATGTATGGACTGGATGAGGATGCTAAAATTCATAACCGGAAGTGTCTATTCCCGATAAAAAGTGTCTTTTTCTTACTCTTTATCAGATTGTTTAGGATATGAATTTCAAAAGGAATCAATCATTCAATTCTGGACCAAATAAAAGCTGGACATGGTGATCAGGCAAGCAGAAACATACGTTGGGCATATGATGCAAATGGAAGATGGACCAGAAAAAAAAAATACACTTGGAAAGATTCAGAGAAGCAAAAGATGGAGTAGACAAAGGATAAGGTGACTGGAAGGGATCAAAGATATCACTGAAATATATTTTGAAAAGCATTAAGTTACTACAATAAACAGATAAAGATAGCAAGGGTTTATTTGCTAGGTCAACAAAAGCTGCATTTGGCTTGATGTCATATGATTAAGTACCAAGTTGGTAGATCTAAAGGTATTACTAATGCTCATGCCATATCTTGTTTGTAAAACAAAACTGAAAAACTGCTTTACTATTCTTTTTTTTTCTGCAAGCAAGTATTGTACTGGACTGAAAAATAAATAAATTCATCCTCTTTTCCCCAAACTATGTCGAGAGAGTTGATTTTTTTTTAAATATTTCCAATCCAATGCCTCAACAGTACTCGAGAGGGGGGGAAAAACAATCCATAAAGGCAGCACAACCATAAAACACCACAATAAAATCCATATACAACTCTCAAAAAATAATAAAAAGAATCAACAAAACCAACCTTCATCTTAAGTTGCAGAAAACTGAAGTCTGTATTAAAAGATCTTGGACTGCCTCTGATACACAGAAATTAAAACCATCCTCTAAGGAGATGGAGCTCCTTAAACCCGAGGCTACAGCAAGATTTCCTGCTTGCTTGTTCTTGCTGCTTTCACTCTGGACACAGAAAATTCCTGAAAGAATATTTCCAGTTGTCTGGAATATTGTGCAAGCATGAAGTGACAGTGTGTCTGGGGTCTGGGACAGGTGCTGATAATTTCCATTACAATGACTATTCAAGAGCTCACAACATTATTGGAGGAAAACAAACTCCAGTTAAAAAGAAATTACAGTGGTATCTTGGTTGTCAACTGCTTTGAAACTTGGTACTCAAACGCATTTTTATATGAAAGTTTTGCCCTGGTACTCATCGTTTGTTTGGTCCTCAACACACAAGCTAGAACCTGTCAGTGTCAGCTGCCTTGTGACTCACTATATTATTCCTTTTGGGGAAAAATTGTTTAATACTCATCATTTTTGGTACTCTTTGAACCAATTAACAATGAGTACTGAGATACCACTGTATATCATTTCTAGATTTTTCATGCTGACAGAAGATACATAAGGTCAAACATGGGAGGAAGAGAAACATGCGTGAGAATAAGAAAGGAACGGAATCTAAGCCAAAACATTCTGCACACCAATAATATTTTCTTTGAATGATGAGGCAAAGAAGGAATCTTGGGTTCTCATGAAGAGTTTCATTTTGTAGACTCTGAGCCTATGCCGAAGATCCTCAGGGTTTCTCAACCTTGGCAACTATAAGACTATAAGACATGTGGACTTCAACTCCCAGAATTCCATATCCAGCATTGCTGACTGGGGAATTCTGGGAGTTGAAGTCCACATGTCTAAAAGTTGCCAAGGTTGAGAAACCTTGAGCTAGAGAAATGAATATTTTTTCACCTATGCATACCAGCAGGAAAGATTTTCCTATCTGTGAATAATGATAAAAAGGATGAATAATGGTAATTGAAATGTCTGTGTAAATTCTTTGAAAGAGGAGCTTAGAAGCGCAAGAGAATGTACATAAAGCACATTTCTCTGAATCAATAAGGTAGCTGTGTCTTTTTTCAGGAGACACCCTGGAGCAATTTAAACAGCCTCGCAAGCCTGAAAAAAAGAAGTGGCTACTTTATTGATTGTTGTGTGCTTCCCTGAGTTGCACAGCATCTTTTTCAAAGGGTTTGTACAAACCTAGACACCGGATATAGGCTCCTTAGACTAAAGGATATCAGTGCCTTTGGAAGAACATGACTTCATGAAATGCAGTGTCACATGGCTCACGCTGAAATAGCCAAATATTTTTTATTGCAAAGATTTCAAATGGATGAGCAGCAGGCGATGATTTCCCACTTAGTAAAAACAAAAGGGCACTTGGGCCATATATTTGTGCCCCTGTTTTTACAAAGCCACTAGAGCAGTTTCCTAGTCCGACAATGCAACACTTCTGATCTGAAAGGACATATGGAGGCACTCACAGAGCAGCTGCCAACAAGTCCTTAAAACAACTATATAGATAGATAGATAACCTTTATTGACACTTTTTACTGTGGGCAGACTGGCGCACATTAAAAATGAAATTCTGTTGCCTACTCTCAAAAGTATACACATACATAACACACATATACACACGCTATACGCACACAGACACACACACATATTACTGTCCATCTTGAATACATATTGGAAAGTTGGTATAAAGTTGGTATGGCAATCCTCAGCAGCTGCAGCAAAGTCAAGAGGAAAACATGTTTGGGGTTGCCCACATATATGATGAAAGCACCTTTTTCCTTTAGAATCTAAAGTGCCGCAGAGCCCCAATTTCTAGCAATATTGTGAAGTTAAACACTATTGAGAATTCAAGGAATTAAAATCTTAGAAATCTGGAAACTACGAAGTCCTGGGGATAATTTGCTGCACTATGAATGTTTAAGTAGAAAACCTCAAGCTCTATTTTTTATTCAGGAAGGCTCTTCCAGAGAAGACCAGTTTTAAACTAAATTTTTAATCCACTTTTTCTAATCATTACACATGCTTATTTTGTTATTATTACCTGCCAACAGAAATTAAGGATCTCTAGAAATATTTCGGGAATATCTTACAACACAGTGTACTATTCTTTGTTTAAATTATTTTATCTATTGCCAAAAGAGAAGGGCTATGTTTTATATTTTATTGATTGCTGTGAAAAGATGTGTGTCAAAATTTAATACAGCTGGATTATTCTGACTCCCTATACTGTATATACAGTATAGTTGCTTGATTGTCTCGGGGCAATTTCTCTATAACACATAGACACACACATAGGAGAGAGAGAGAGAGAGAGAGAGAGAGAGAGAGAGAGAGAGAGAGAGAGAGAGAGAGAGAGAGAGAGAGAGAGGGGGGGAGGGCACTCTTTTTTCAGGCATGATACAACTGGTGAACTACAATTCCATATCTGGAATGGAAAAATATCTGAGCTGGCTTTGTTTTGTGATACTGGAACAGATAACAAGCAATGCAAGTCCAGTATATATATGTACTTAGAACTTCTGGTTTGCATCTCTAGTTTCCTCTACTGTACTTTGGGCCAAAGTTACATAATCATTATTCTGCTAAATTATGGATAAGTAATACCCCATAATCTTCAGCCACGCTGGCTGAGATTTACTATCATTGTAATGGAAGACCTGGAAAGCACCAAGTGCCCTATACTTGGTCTAGTTCCAGATTTTTTAAAAAAGCAGTCTCTCTGAATTTTTATGGCTGTATCCTAAACACATACTGGTCTAAACCTGCTTATGATTGCATCATTAAGTTTATATTCCTGCAAAAGGAATAAAATATGTTTCTTTATAGCCCCTTTTCTCTAAAATAAACCAGCACAAATCTATATTATTGAAGAGATTAGGAGACCCTCAAGATTTTTTTTTTCTTCCTCCTTTGGAACAGCCTCTATGTTGTAAGAAATGTCTGGGCTTCTTTTTCTTTTCTTGCTTAACTTAATGGCCCCAATTAGGATTCTTGTGCTTAGAAAGCTGTTAGCTTGACTGAGTAGGATGTCCATGTTGTTTCTTTTGCTATGCCACACAGCTCAAGCAGATAATCAAAGCCCATTCAGCACCCCATTACTGAAGAAAGCCATAGCAGCCAGCCCTGGGCACAACTGCTGGGTAATTGCAAGATCAGAGGGGGAAGATTGGAAGGTTTTGTGTGGCTGGGGAAAACCTATTTAGCAGATTATTGGAGTTGCTCTGAAAATAAACAAGGTGAAATGGATTGGCTGCAAATTAATGGCAAAGAGGAGGAGGAGGGATGGAATACAAATTGGAGAATGGAAAAGAGTGTCTCTAGGAACAGATGCTACAAGTCAGACTAAGGGCCGGGATTGACCTTTGTCCAGGAGGAGAAACAGAATTGACGCCTAGTCAAAACTATAGATCTCTTTTATTAACTTCGGGAACTTGAGGTGGGGCTGGTGTTAAGTGATTCCTTCTGTTTTTTAGAGCTCATCCTTGGTGTTAGGTAATGAGATTTTTGAAATGAGTATACATTTAAAGAAATTAGAATATGCAAATATGTAATGAAAGTTAAGTCTCCAGCTAATTTACAACTTTTCTGGCATGTAATTAGCCAGAATTTGCATAACATTTTGAAATAAAGAGCATATGCCAAATTGCTGTGTTCGTTTTATTGCACAATAGTACAATGTAAAAACTAGAGTTCATTTCTTAATCATCCTTGGTATATAATAATTTAGAAAATATGGGAGGCGGGGGGGGAGGAGGGAAGAAGAAATTCCTTGCTTTCATTTATCTTTTTTTTTTTAATGTTTAGAAACTGCCCCACATTCACAATTTTGATTATGGCTAAAATCCTAAAACATGTTTAAAACTAAACCTAGGTTTCACAGAACTGAGCTGTAGCCTAAAGACAAAAACTAAATCATAAATCAGAAGCACCCTGAACTGCAAGATGGACAGCAAATACATTTGATAAAATAAATAAATTGTTCACTTTATAAATTAAACATGATACAGCCACCATTGTCTTTTATGCATACTCACACTCAGCTACTGTTTCTAGAAAATCAGCTTTTAGTACTCCAAAAACTGGCCATGGGCAATTTTAACTACATGACAACAGCAAAAGTAATGTGCGCATATGTACTAAGAACTGTTAAACCCTTTAGTAAAAGCGTTTAGGGTTTTTTAAACAAATATTATTTTGTGCATGAATGTTTTTCCATCTTTTTCTGGTTAGTGGACTCACTAACATGCACTAGTATCATAACAATCATTTTCATAATCCTCCCAACTGCTGAAAAAAGAAGGTGGGAAAATACTACTTCCTGTTCCACATTCCTTTCTGGAGCAAAAAAATCCACCCAAACCCCAAATCAAAATAAACAAACAAACTAATAAGAAATAAACCAATAATGGCATGTTTTGGGTTTTAGCCATCATAGACTGATAAAAAAAGGGGATTGTTCAATTCCTAAGCATTTCTCTCTATTTTTCACGAAATCTATGGCAGGGGTGTCAAACTCAATTTCATTGAGGGCCGCATCAGGGTTGTGTTTGGCTTGGGGGGGCTGGGGGGGCGTGGCCAGCTTGACATCACTCATGTTGGAGGCAACTGTGGTGGCCAAAGAGCTCTGCCAGTGAAAACGGTCTCCCGACTCCATTTTCTGCTGCGATGGCTTCCTGCAACCCTCTGCCAATGAAAATGGAGCTCGGGAGGGTGGTCCTCCCAAGCTCAATTTTCCCTGGCAGAGGCAACGTGGGCCAGTTTCCAGGGTGGCCCTGCGGGCCACATCTAAGCACCCCTCGGGACGGATCTGGACCCTGGGCCTTGAGTTTGACACCCCTAATCTATGAGATCTGGGGAAGAAACTTAAGCAACCATTGAGACAGAATGCTCAGGGAGGTTCTGTTTTCACTGAGCCCTTCTAGGACTTCATCTCATGAGAGGGAAGGGTTAGATAACCCAATGGTCCTTAGCTTTTTTTCCTTAAATCCTACACACATACACCAAGTTTGTACCAAGAACTTGCTTTTTCTAGAAGGATATATATATATATATATATATATATATATATATATATATATATATGTATGTATATACACTCACACACACACATACACGCGCGCGCGCACACACACACGTTTACTGGCCTTCTGCCAATGTATTTGTCCAATAAATTCTAAGCACAATAGATTGCAATCATTTTTATTTCATTTAGAACTCCAATAGACACTAAGCTGTGTGAAAATCCATAGAAACAGATAATAGAACTTAGACTTATATAACGCTTCATAGTGCTTTACAGCTCTCTCTAAGCAGTTTATAGAGTCAGCATATTGCTCCCAATAATCTGGGTCTTCATTTTACTAAACTCGGAAGGATGGAAGGCTGAGTCAACCTTGAGCCAGTGAGAATCGAACTGCCAAATTGCAGTCAGTAATCAGCAGAAGTAGCCTGTGGCTCTGCATTCTAACCACTTTGCCACCTCAGCTGTAGATAAAAACATTGAACAATTAAGCGAGTGAAGACTAATTGAGATGAAATAGTACTGTGTTACTTTCTCTAAACACGAACCAAAAGTATGGATTCAAAGAGTAAAAGGCAAAACATTATTATTTTGTTTTTATTATTAATCTAAAAATTTGAGAAACCATTAATTCTGAATTCCAGAAAACCCTCAGCCAGGATGCTCAATTCCTTTAATTCAGTGCACCAGACTGGAGATAGATAGTTCTTCTGCTCCTTCTCATGGGTTCTTTCTGCAGACCTCAAGTGACAAGCCTACTATTGACAGGGAAAAGTTGAGGTAACCCATTGTAAATAGTTCTGAGGAAACAGATAACTAATGGAGTTACTGTATGCATGATTGATCAACCAAGCTCTTTTTGGCCTTTTCATAATCGCTTCCATCCCCCTCAATTAAATACATGATGGAAACAAGGCCTGTATATCTCCAAACTAATAACATTTTTATTTGAAATTGCCTAGGTATCAGGGTTCCAAGTAACACCCCCAACCAAGTAAGGCAGGCAATTCCTCAAATATCCATTTTATTAGAGATGTCATATTAACACATCTGGGAAAACCTGAATCTGAAAGCTTCCAAAGTCCCTTCCCCTACACCACAAATTTATCACATGGTCCAATCAATCCACTTTCCCAACTGGAGATGCCTCCCAGCATGCCTCTCCAGGTGCAGGCTGAACGTCCTTGACTCTCAGAGAAAATAATGTTGTTATGGCTAAATAACTCTACCATACCTCCCACTTTCCCACAGCACTAAGTGTGGCAGCCCTAAAGATCCAAAGAAAAAGATGGCCTCCAGGGCTGACACTGGAATCTCATTTTTGGGGGTCACTACTACTCAAATCTAATTTATAAACTATTTGATATCAACCATAATTTGTGAATAAGTATTCAATATCCTTACAGTTTTTTTTAAAGAAATCCAGCTTTAGTTTTGCACCTTGGAAATTCCCTTTCAAAAGTTTTATAGTTCAGCTTTATAGCACCTTTCTTCAGGGAAAAGAATCTGAGGCATACAGTAAGTACAAGGCTCCATTCAACAAAATAAGTAAGAGAGTCCCCAATAACGTGAAATGATATATATGAACAACCCAGAATAAAAGTGTTTTGTTACTTCATGTATGCCACAAGTGTACCTAAAGCCTAGTACAGTGATGGCTAACCTTTTTGCCATCGCGTGCCAAAAGTGGGGGGACTGTGGTGAGGTCACCCACACCCATAATTCAATGCGCCACACCCTGCGCATGTGCGCCCTCCCCGCTTTTAGCACGTGATGGCACAGTAGGCCCAGTAGGCCCATTTTTCACCCTTTCCAGGCTTCAGAGGCTTTCTAGGAGCCTGGGGAGGGCGAAAACGGTCTTCCCCACACCCCCAGAGGCCCTCCAGAAGCTGGAAACAGCCCATTTCCCAACTTACGGTGGGACCGAAAAGCCCAAAAATCAGCTGGCCGGCACACACATGCACACTGGAGCTGAGCTACGGCAACGCTCAAGTGCCCACTGATACGGCTCCGTGTGCCACCTGTGGCACCCGTGCCATAGGTTTGCCATCACGGGCCTAGTATGTTCACACTATGCAATGCAAGGCAGGATCTCTAGACTAACTTGTAAGACAGCATACAGTTGTTTTCACTACACCAACTTGGAAGTAAGTGCGATGATACATATTCGATGGGAAACATAACCAGATCACAATGGTAAGAATACCAAATCCTAACTCCCAGCACATGATTCAGTATTGAGTTAGGATTATGGCAAGGCTGTGGGATGTCTCTTTAATGTATAATTAATGTATTGATAGACAAACATAAAAGGGATGTTTGTGGTGATGTCAGAGATGAATAGATTGGAGACATCAATGTCTATGCCTGGAGATGATGCCACAGTCTTGTCTAAGAATTAGAATGATTTGCAACAAGCATTAGAGAGATTGCATGATATAATAAGCAGTATGGATCTGAAAAATTAATGAATCAAAGTCTAAAGCAATTGTGTTTGACAGGAAAAACTGAGAGGATGATTCTGAGTTAGTCTACAAATAAATAACAAAACCTTAGAACAATTAGATGAAATGCTATACTTTGGGTGAAGGTTCCCTAAAAGTAGAAAAAATAGTGGAGAAATTTTAAGATGTGCAAATGTTGTGATATAAGTAGTGGATAGTATGTTGAGGGGAATGAATATTTGCTAAAGGAAGCAAAACTGGCTGCATATATGAACAAGCTTCTCTCCTTTGTATTATATAGAACTTGATGCTGAATATGTTAGGAGAATCAAAAAAGTTGAATGTTGTGCGAATAGGTTACTTAATAAGAGAAGAAGGAATTGGTGTTGAATGAACATGTATTGAATACAAAAGTGAGTGACCGGTACAAAACAAGCATTTGGAAGTTATTTACTTATTTTGAGGGAAAGAATGAAGATGACATTGCAAAACAAATTTATAAAGAAAAAGTGAATGGATTGAAAGGAAGACTGAGAAAGTTACGTTCCAATAGAGATAATGAGAATCTCACTTTAAAGAACACAAGACAATATAGGATGTTTGTATGGATTTAGTGAAAGTGAGAATATATTTTTTCAGAATAAAAAGATATAAAAATATGGAATTGCTGTAAATTAAGTTTAGTTATTTTCTTTTCTTTTTCTTAACTGATGTCTTTAGTTTCCTTTGCCTTCTATCTTACTCATTTCCTGGGCTTTGCATAATGTTGCCTATGCCAAAAAGGAATTGTCAGGGGTGAAATCCAGCAGGTTCTGACAGGTTCTAGAGAACTGGTAGCGGAAATTTTGAATAGTTTGGAGAACTGGCAAATACCCACCTCTAGCTGGCCCCAGAGTGGAGGGGAATGGAGATTTTGCAATATCCTTCCCCTGCCACGCCCACCAAGCCATGCCCACCAAGCCACACCACGCCTACCAAGCCACGTCCACAGAACCGGTAGTAAAAAAAAATTGGATTTCACCACTGGGAATAGTGTAAAAGGTATTTTTGTGTGTGAGTGTGTATATGTGGGTGGGTCTATGTACACTTATTTAGGAGAAGAAGGGAAGAGATAACGTCTTTCTAATCTTGCTTAAAGGAGGAAAGGCCTTGAAAGATTTGATTGTAGAATCTTAGAGCAATAGCTGAACTGCATGTGAAAATAATACATGGCTTCTGGCAGTCCAAGAGAAATATTTCCTTACCATATTTTAGTTCCTTTCTTGCTTTTTAAAGCAAATGTTTGAACTAAAGTAATTCAGGAGAAGAAAGTGCGAGGACAAGAAGTAGGGAATGGATAAGGTAACATTAATAGAGACACAAAGGCTATCCGAACTAGTAATCTATAGCATAATCCAGCCATTGTTGTAGCAATGTATCACTGTTGTGGACAGGTCTTGTATCTTATCAGGTATGGTTGGATGATTCTGTAAATTGCTAGTGTGGTTATCACCTGATTAGTAGAGTCAAACCCAGGGACAACAGATCAAGGTCTCAGAAGAAAACAAAGAAACTTTCTGGCTGAGAGACTCTAAGAAAAAAAAAGGTCCATAAAGACAAAGAGAGACATACTGAGAATTTGGGGTAATATAAAACAAGGAAAGCAAGTGAGTAGCATCAGTGACAGTGGCTTGGTTGGGAAGTAAGTTATCATCTGCAGTGTTATTATAAGTTTCTCAGCGTGATAATATTAATGAGAACGAACTATTTAGGAAATAACACGAATTACTTCACTTGCTTCAAAATGTAATAAAATAATCCTGCTGCATTGGGGAATTATCCTATACAGTTTACATCCCTAGATGCCTGCTTTAAGTCTTCTTCTTGAAAGCTCCACTGGTTAGAATGGGGGGAAAAACCCCAAAGGTATGTAATTTATGTTAAAAAAAATATTGGTTATGTTTTGGCTAGCAGGTAGCAGAAAATTACTATTTTCCTGTTGGAGACACAATGTTCACAAAAGTTCCAAAGAGCTAGAATTAAAACAACACAGAATAATAAACTCCCAGAGAGTTTATTATTCACCAATATCCTTATCTGTAACAGCTTGATCCCCTCTCATCCTTAGCTTTTTACAAGGAGCCAAGCATCAAAATTTCCCCATGGAATCTTCACTGGAAATAGTGAGATTGAGTCAGGGGTGAAATGCTCCTGGTTCGGACTGGATCACCCGATCCGGTAGCGATGGCAATGGGTGGTTCAGAGAACCGTTAGCAAAAATCCCTGCGCCCCACCCCCCCATGGGCATGGCTGTTTTTTTACTTTTAAAAATTTTTTTCTACAACTTCTTTGGCCGAAGAGGTTGTAGGGGGAAAAAAATGCCTTTAAAAGCCTCTGGCGATCCCAGCTAAGTTGCCTGATCGTCACAGGCTCCTGAAAGCATTTTTTTCTGCAATCTCTTCGGTCGAAGAGGCTGTAGAAAAAATGCTTTTAAAAGTAAAAAAAAAAAGTTGGCCATGCCCACACAGTCACATTACCCCCCACCAAGCCATGCCCACAGAACCGGTAGTAACAAATTTTAGATTCCACCCCTGGATTGAGTCCTATTTTAATCCATCTCGGTGTGATCTTGGGTTCTTCCTGTTTTATTTTTAGTCTTACTTTGTCTCCAGACAAGGTGCTAAATATATGGATTAATTATTCTGCTTGTTCCAATTTCTGGCAGTTTTGCTCCTCACTCTCTTTGCTGTTTTACATAGCAGAAAGCTCTTTCCAGTTGTACAGGTGACACATTCATGGCAGTGCAAATAAACACCATTCAGTTCCTTTACAGTGTTCAGAATGCAAATCTCAGCTTCAGGAAGCGGGGACAGCATTATGGAAGGTCAATTCTGCAAGCTTGCCAAGATCAGCTACAGTGTGATAACCTCATGAGTTTTCCATCTCATTGGAAAAGTGTGCCAATTGCCTGTTTACATGTTAAATCTTAGAGCTGCAGTCACAGAACTGGAGAGAAATATTCACCACCCAAAAGAGATCAAATATAGATAAAACCCACAGTTATTTCAAATATGGTAGAAAATTGTGAATAAATGCAGGCACCCAGCAAAAATGGAGGAATATGAAGAAAATCTACTCCTTAGGGGCCCACAGAGAATAATTCTACTAAAAAAAAAAATCTGGGTTTATTCATTGAAAAACAGCTTGGGTCTGTGACTTTTTAAAAATAATCTTCTATATAACCCAGTTGGCTTGCCCATGGGATTTATATGCTTAGAGAGAAATGCATGGAAAGAACTGCGCAAGAAAAAGGCAGTTGAACTCCTCAACTCTTATTCGGCAGACCAAGCAGTCCCTCTGTTCAGAGCCTCTTCAAGCACACCACTTGCGGATGGCCTTGAGGACCGTTATGTCCAAAACCAAGTATCAGGGAGCTTGAAGCATGAAACATTGTGAGAACATCAAGAGTGGGAGAAGACTAAGAGAAGATCAAAGACATCAGTTCTCTAAAAGAAACCATGTTCCTCAATAAATGCCTGGAGCAAAAAAGCGATTGCATCCCATGTCCTAGTGTTGAAAAACTAACAGATTATTTTTTTAAAAAAAGGCAAACAGGAGTGATCAAAAACCGGGCCTTGGGTCACTGTACACGCACAGACCTAGGACTGACCCCCTCCCCAAGTTCTATGGAACTTAGCAACAGCAATAGCAGTTGGACTTATCTACTGCTTCACAGCTCTCGCTAAGTGGTTTACAGAATCAGTCTATTGCCCCCCAACGGTCTGGTCCTCATTTTACCGACCTCGGAAGGATGGAAGGCTGAGTCTGTGCTAGTGAAACTTGAATTGTTAGCAGTTGGCAGTCAGTAGAATTAGCCTGCAATACTGCATTCCAACCATTGCGCCTCCACTGATCTTATCTGTTTGTTCCCAAGGCAAGCAATCTGGGGAGATTCCTGTATTACAGGCAGAATGCAATAAAGCAGTCAACTTCAACAATTATGTGTGGATCTGATTACTTGCACCTGATACCTAGCAACTACTGTATGGGCATGACATTGCTCCATATTCTGGCGATTCTTTCTGAATCATTGAGTTTCAGTGATCGGGCACAATGACCTTGTTGTTTCCCTCCTGCTTGTAACTCTTAGCTGGGGCAACTTCAACTTGCCATCCACCTAGTTTCTGAGGCATGGCAAGGCTTGTACGCAGGCCTGCCAGGCAGCTGCAGTCTCTTTAATACCACCTCTCCCCTCCTCCCTCAGCACTTCCCTCGCTGCTGCAAATGACACACTAGAGTGATTCCATTAGCTTCTCCCAGAAAAAAAAAATTGGCAAAGGAGAAGTCAGATTTCATGGTCCTTTAATTAACCCCAGGCAGGGATGCAATGAAGACGGCAGGGAGGGCAAATAGCTCCCTGCTCTGTGAGGTGCCTCACTAGAAAGACTGTGTGGTGAATCTGGAGCCAACAGGCAGCAGACAAATGATGGAAGGCTGTCTCAGCCAATTTGGGGGAGAGGTCTTCTATTCTTGGGAAATGCAAAAACAAAGACTGATACTTTTTCCCTCTCCCCCCCCGCCCTTTCCTCCTGCTCTCCATTTTCTCTTTGGCTAGGTCTGTAATCTCTGCCATTTCTGTCAGCGGTAACCCACTGTAATTAAAGGAACAAATAAAACACGCACCAATTAGCTGTGCAGTCAGCATAGTAATAGAGCTACTTCCCAGAGAGGCCTGGCTACTCAGTGCAGTAGGATAAAATGGAGCAACCTCCTGGGCATGTCAGGCTATAGGTTTAGCACATACTCCCACAGGAAGGAACCATTTAGTTAGTGTGTGTGTGTGTGTGTGTGTGTGTGTTTGTGTGTATGCATTCTGGCTTTTGTTCTGTTAAGAGCATGCCAAGAGCAGCCTTGAATGGATTAAACTAAATAGTCAAAAAGCACCAATGTACTCTCCCAAAGCTTATGAGCTACTACCTCAGCCCTGTAGACATTGGAACAGCGATGGCTGATTCCTCAAGCATTTCCACTCAAGTATCTTAGATGGCAATGCTCTTCTCAAGATGTGTTGGACTACAACCCCCATTATGCTAGATGGGCTGATAGAAGTTGAAAGTCAAAGTGCTTTTCAAGACCCCAGGTTACAGAAGGCTCCAACAAGGTCAGGTGATGTAGCTTTATAACAATATATCCACTTAAATCCTGCTGTGATACTTCTTTGTGGCAGGGAGGTACAAAGGATGAACAATGAATGCTAAAGGGGTACACCAAAGATACATAATCTCATCAGGATTACTCAAGAGGTGAAAGTTATTCCAGCTGTCCAGTAAAAGCGAGAAGGAACTTACATTGAGCAGCAGTGATATAGGAGAATATTGAAGATGACAACAGCAAAAATGTCCTTTCATACTGTAGGAAACAAGGCAATGATGGACAACTGCATTTTATTATGAAAACCATATGAATAGACAGGGAAGAGACAGAGCTGAGAATCTTTTAGGGTGCTACTGGTACTTATGATGTGGCTACATTAAAGCCTTCAGGACATCTAGTAATTGATGTTGCCATAGAGAAAGAGAAAATCCAGCTGCAAAGACAAAATTACAGTGGGAAAATGGAACAGAAGAAGTATGATCATGAGCAAGCTTAACACAGTAAAAGAGAAAATAAATCAACTACAGGTTGACATCAGTGAATTGAAATGGAATGGAATTAGACACTTTCAGTCAGATGATAGTTTACTATTCTGAATATGAAAAACAAAAAAGGAACAGTATTACTTTGCTAATTAGGAACAATATAGCAAAGACAAGACTTGGATACAGTGCAGTCAATGATTAATGAATGGTATCAATTAGTCTTTGTGGAAAGCCCTTTATATGACATTTGTCCAAGTTTATGCTCAAACTAGAAATGTAGAAGAGAAGGAGGTTAATGAATTTTATGTCAAGTTCAATCCAAAATGAATCAAACATGCAAGCAAGATGTCTTTGCTTGTGGTTGGAGTCTGGAATGCCAAAGTTGGAAATAATGAAGAAAATGCCATTGCGCTGTATGGTTTAGGGAACTAGAACTAAAGCTGGAACACAACAATGGTTTCTGCCAATCCAGTGATTTCTTTGTTGCTGATGCAAAATAATCAAAATAATGCTTTTAAACATAAGCATCACCACATGGAGTGCACAGAAATCAAACTGACTATATTATTAGTACAAGGAGATCAAGGAGTTCAGTTATAAAAGAGCAAAGATGTGACCAGAGGCAGATTGCTCATGTGCAACTTCTAAGTCAAGCTAATGCAAAAAAAACAAAAAAAACAAAGCCAACCACAATATGATATTAAGCATATATCCACTATTTTCAAAGAGAACATTAGTAAATCGCTTTGAAGTTGTGAACCACATTGCCAGGGAACTGGAAGAATTTGTAGCGTGAAATCAAATAAATTGTTAACAAATTTAAAAGAGAGTAGTACTAAAGACGAAGGAACAGAGTGAAGCAAATGAACGTTAAAACAAATGGTGGAGTGGAGAGGATTGTCAGAAAGAGAAGGCCAAGATCTCAGGACAGGACAGAACAAAGAATTTCAGGGAAGTGGCATTACAATGACATCATTAATTAATTTGTTTGTTTATGCTTTTAAAGTAATAGTGGAAAAAGAAAAAAACCTCAAAAAGGAATAAAGTGTAATATATATGCATATGTATATATGTATGTATGTATGCATGTATGTATGTTTTATTTCTTTCTGAGGAATGAATGTATATGTAGCCTTGGTGGCGCAGTGGACTAAACTACTGCTGTTAAAGTAGTACTTAGCTGCCAGCTGCCTGCAATTACTGCGAGTTCAATTCTCACCAGGCTCAAGGTTGACTCAGCCTTCCATCCTTTCAAGGTAGGTAAAATGAGGACCCGTTTGTGGGGGAAATAAACTGACTTTGTATAAAATAGAACACCGCCAAAAAGCCCTACTAAGCAGGTATATACAAAAGTATGAAGGCTATTGCTTAATGTATTGTAAGCCACCCTGAGTCTCCGGAGAAGGGCAGCATATATAAATCGAACTAATCAATCAATCAATCAATATATGTATATGTATATGTGTATGTGTATGTGTATGTGTATGTGTATGTGTATGTGTATGTATATGTATATGTATATGTATATGTATGTGTATATGTATATGGTGAGAACAAATATGGTAGTCCCTGACTATTGAGTGCAAAATTTCCATTGCTAAGCGAGACAGTTGTTATGTGAGTTGCCCTTTTTCTGAGGTGGTTTTTTTTTTTGCCATAGTTGTTAAATGAATCATTGCAGTGATTAAGTGAATCATGAGACTGTAAAGTGAATCTGTCTTCCCCCAGACCTCACTTGTTATAAACTGGTTATAAGCTGTTGGTTCCCATATTGCCTATATAATGGGAGAATGTCTTGACCTCTATTGGGAAAGTGTCAATAGACCTTAAAGTATGACTTATACAACAACAACAACAAAAATCATTTAGAATTTACTGGGTTTCATTATGATTGTATAGAAAAGGACTAAGACAGTATTTTGTCGGAGATATACCATAATAAAGACAAAACCTCTTTAAAACACAATGTCTTATGCAGTAGTCACTACGTTTTGGGAGAAAGCAGTGACACATACAAATGTGACTGTGTGACAAAAGCTAAAATTTTGAAGGAGAATATTATTTTGAATTACATATACCTAGTACACATAATTTGACAACTGGACAATGTAAATTGATTCTCTGTGCCCTTACTATGGCTAAAAGTCTGATATGGCAGTATTGGAAAGATAAATGTATGGCCCCATTAACTCAGTGGATTGAAGACTTGATTATACTTGCCACCTATGAGCAGATTGCCTACTGATGTATACTTTGTAGATACAAATATAATGGAATATGAGATACATTTATATAAAATAAAGTAGGTTATATAAGTTATATAAATGTATTAGAAATATATATACACACTTGCATAATATTTGCTTTAGATAAACATAGAACTGTAACTGTTTACTGTTATACTGATATATACTTTATACTTTTTATGTTATTTTTTTCATTACAAAGACATCTATAAAGCCATCAAAGATGGAAACAGACATGGCAAACCAAGGAATGTCTATCAAAAGATCTTTTACACTCAGAAGGAGGCTGAAACCTTGAACTGGTATACCAAAGGATGCCAATGGACAAATAGTGAGATTGAAATTGAAATAACGAGACTGAGATTGAAAGAAAGTCAAATGAACAAGGAAGGAACATAATGAAATTATACTCAAACCTAGATTAGACTTAATTATACTGTGCTATACTATGCTTGAGCGTACACTAGAGACAGTTGGGTCTAATGGTTAAGATGCTGACCTAGAAACTAGGGGACTGTGAGTTCTAGTCCTACCTTAGGCACGGAAGCCTGCTGGGTGACTTTGGACAGTTACTCTGTCTCAGCCCAGCCCAAGATTGTTGCGGAGAAAATAGGAGGAGGAAAGAGTATCAGGTAAATTTGCCACCTTGAATTATTCATAAAAATAACCAAGGTGGGATATTAAATAAATAAATAATAAATAAAAATTCTGTATAATGGAGGTGTTAGCATACAAGATATTTTTGAAGATGTTCCCTATGCACAGGAACCTATAGTAAGAGAAGATGAAGTTAGGTTAGTACTCCAATAATTACAAGTTGGAAGACTACAGGAGTTGATGAAATATCCACAGAAATATTTCAAGCAACAAAGTAAAACCAGTAAAAGTTTTAACTAAATATGACAGCACATCTGGAGAATGACACAATGGGCACCAGATGGAAGAGGTCAGTCTACATACTAATATCAAAATGTGTGCAAATTATAGCACAATATCTTTAATTTCATACGCTAGAAAAATAATGCTTAAGATCATCCCACACAAATTAGAGCAAGGCACAGAAAAGAAACTGCCAGATGTTCAAGTTGGTTTTATGAAGGGCCAAGAAAAAAAGAGACAGCATTGCTCGTGGATACTAAATAATTGAGAAAGCCCAAGAAATCAATACATGCTTCATTGATTAAAGAAAGGCCTTCAATTGTCTTGACCATAGCAAGCTGTGGAATGTCCTTAAAGAAATGGAAATCCCAGAGCATCTCATTGTTTTTATGCGAAATCTATGCAAAAATCTATAGTCTGGATGGAACATGCATTCTGGTCCTAGGTTGGCGAAGAAGGGAAGCAAGGTTATGTACTCTCCCCTTATTTATTCATTCTATACTGTATACCGAATATTTATTGGGAGTCTGGGTTGGAAGAAGATAAGCATACTTTTAAAATTGGAAAAAGAACCATCAATAACCTGTGCTATGCTGATGACACTAATTTGATGGCTGAAAATGCAGGGAAAGTCAAGGAGCACAGAAAAAAAAGGAACTAAAATAACCATAGCCCTAGAATTGATAATAAAGATATTGGTGGTAGCTTCTGCCTTTCCTATCAACTATCAACTATAAAGGAACTGGCAGCCAAGAAATATGCCACAGACTAGCCCTTGGTAGAATAGCAATGAAGCCCTTGGGAAAGACAATCAGAGGCTGTGATGTGTCTCTACTTACAAAGAACTTTGGGGTCAAGCAAAGTTGACTCCTCAGTGGGTGAGTTTATGATGTTTTTACTTCTATTCACTATTTTATTGCTTAGAATATTTAATGAGCTTTGTTATTTTCTATTAAATAATTGTCTTTTTAAGAGAATAATAGATTAACAGAATTGTAAGGGATTTCAGTGGTCTTCTAGTCCAACCCCCTGCTCAAGTAGGAAACTCTATACCATTTCAGATGAATGGTTGTCCATCTCTTCTTAAAAACTTCCAGTGATGGAGCACCCACAACTTCTAAAGGCATGTTGTTTCACTGGTTAATTGTTCTTACTGTCAGGAAATTTCTGCTTAGTTATAGGTTGCCTGTCTCCTTGATTAGTTTCCCTTCATTGCTTCTTGTCCTGTCTTCAGGAGAAGAGCTTGACCCCCTTTTCTTTGTGGCAGCTCCTCAAATATTGGAAGACTACTATCATGTTACTCTTAGTTCTTCTTTTCATTGGACTAGACATACCCAATTCCTGCAAACATTCTTCATATGTTTTAGCCTTCAGTCCCCTAATCATCTTTGTTGCTCTTCTCTGCACTGTTTCTACAGTCTCATCATCTTTTTTATATCATGGTGACCAAAACTGGATACAATATTCCAAGTGTGGTCTTACCAAGGCATTATAAAGTGGTACTAACACGTCACGTGATCTTGATTCTGTCTCTCTGTTAATGTAACCTAGAATTGCTTTGGCTTTTAAAAATTTTTTATTTTAATCTTTTTGTATGATTCCTAGAGTCATATTTTTTGAGCTGAGTGACCACATAAATTCACTCATAAATAAATAATCTAATTCAAGGGTTTCTCTGTAACATTCTGTCACCAAATGAGAAGGAAAGTTGGGCTTTGAGGAAGCAGAATGGAAAGAGCATTGACACTTCTGAACATTGGTGTGGGATAATACAAGAAACAAACTGAATGCAGAACAAACCAATTTAGTGTTAAATGACCCACTTAAATATTTTGGAGTCATTATCCAAATACCTTGCTCTCTAATGTTGAGAAAGGTGGATGGAAATAGAAGAAGCAGACTGCTAACAAGGTGACTAGACTTGATTACAGTGGTGGTGGGTACACCATTGGAAGACTTGATGGGCCAGGTTGGGGAAAGATCAATTTGACAATGATCCCCAAGGGTTGGCAATAACTTGATGGCACATAATCATTTAAAAAATACAAAAAATAGTTATAAGCTCCTGCAACTAGTAGTGGTCCAGTGCTATTAGTTTGAAAACTTCATGCCACAAATAAACTTTGGTCATGGGGTTAAGGCATTAGGCTAGAAACCAGGAGATTGTGAGTTCTAGACCTCCTGTAAGCAGGAAAACCAGCTGTGTGATCTTGGACCAGCCACTCTCTCTCAACCCAACTCACCTCATAAGGTTGCTGTGGGGAAAAGAGTAGGAGGAAGGAGTACTGTATGTTTGCCACATTCAGTAACAACAACAACAACAACATGATAGTGATACCCATTGTCATCGGGGCACTTGGTACCATGTCCAAGAATTTTATAAAATACATCAAGAAATTGCAACTTCCTGCAATAACACTAGTGGAACTGCAAAAAACTGTGCTACTCAGAACATTGTACATTTTAAGAAGATACTTGGTTGATACCTAGGATGCTGGCAGCAACCCATATCAACCATTAGTGCCAGTCAATAATGTTTGTGATACATTTTTAAATGTTCAGTTGACTGAGTTTCATGTTTAATGAATAAAAGAGATAATAACAACAACATGTTATATAAATAAATAAAAACTTAAAAAGCAGCTTTGAATAGTGGTAGTCACAGTGAAAGCAAGCTCAGTGGTAGAAGAAATTGTGTTTAGGATCTTTGCTTACTATCAGATACCCTAAGTTTGTTCCAGCACAAGTACAAATGATTAAAAAAAAAACAACCTAGATTCAACTACAGGTTGTAGGGATTTTTTGGGGGGGGAGGGGAGATTCTTTTCAATTAGTGGTGATCAAAACTTATTAAAGAACCTCCCACAGAATCATGCAGTTATACACCCACACCAGCACCTGGTGTTAAAATTAAAAAGTGATTGTTTGCATTTAGTGATGTTATACCCTGTTAATATGAGTTCATGTTCCAGTGGGGAAGAGATCCAGCTGGGGTGTGAAAAATTTGCCAGAGTTTGCATCAAATAGTTTGTGTAATTTATAATTTGATTTTAGAATAGCTTAGGTTCTTGCTTCTTTGAAGTATCAGTGCCATCTGCTCTGAGCCCAAAGTGGAGGAGAAGCATAGACACCAGAGAAAGTATTTCCTAATTTGTCTATTGATCTTGCAGTTGTTAAGCTACAATAGAGTCTTCACAGTTAGCTGTTTCAATGCTCCCTGCTCCTCAATGCCATCTGCTACATCCTACAAACAAATCCTGGATCAGAGATCTCTGTAATGTTTGGAAATCCTTGAATGAGCATGAAGGGGTATCTTTACAAACAGATACCCCTTCATGCTCATTCAATTCAGAGTTGCTCTTTTAAATACAGAATGCTTCAGTGATCATTCACAAATACTGTACTGTAATGGGATCTGAGAATAATTTTGGGAGACAGAAGGAAGAGCCGTAGCCTAGAAGATGATCTGATAAGAAAAATCTGAGTCCAAAGAAGGGATGTGAGTCAGAGGTGGGTTTCAGGAGGTTCTGACCAGTTCTGGAGAGCCAGTAGCGGAAATTTTGAGTAGTTCGGAGAACCGGTAGTAAAAATTCTGACTGGCCCCACCCCCATCTATTCTCTCCCTCCCAAATCCCAGCTGATCAGGAGGAAATGGGGATTTTGCAGTAACCTTTACCTGGATTGGGGAGGAAATGGAGATTTTACAGTATCCTTCCCCTGCCATGCCCACCAAGCCACACCCACAGAACTGGTAGTAAAATTTTTTGAAACCCACCACTGATGTGAGTAGAGAAAGCATGTCACGAGGGACTATCCCTAGTTATCTGGAAAGCAAAGGCAAAGGAAGGGAAGAATTGCTTTTAGACTTGCAAGGTTCTGTTACTTTAACTTTACGATGAAGGTAGTAACAGAATTCATTTGATTTTCTGTCTGGACTATCTGGAAGGGTTGATACATATCTAGAAAAAAATGAAGAAAACAAGTCCATATTTGAGGAGGTCAATCAAAATGGCTCCAAAGCTTAGGCCAAGAGGTTTTTGTAATTGTTGACCCATCAGTACACAAGAATGTCACTAGATTGTCTGCAATTCCTTTAGATGTAGAGCTAAGTGTTTGACTTATATATTTCCTCCTCCCTAACTAAACTAAAAAAAAAAAAACAAACTAAAATGTTTTTTAACTCCCCCCTCCGGGGCTTCCTTCCTTTCAGGCATTGATAATGATGTGGGGCTTCCTCCTTCTCAGTGTTACTTCTGACAATGACAAGGTACTTTTCATTAATCCTTCTATTTACACACTCGCTATCAGAGAACAGTATGTGCCACTGGGGGTCTGTGAGCGATGATGCCCATGGAGTGATGTACAATGAAACAGCAGTTTTCCAGGAAGGAGGGACCACATTTCAGAAAGAGGAGCAAGACAAGAGGCAGCACATAGGTGACAGAGGAAAAGAGCAAAGAAACCACTCCCTAGAATCTCCCAAGCTATATGTGTTAGGCTGGGAATAATAAGGGTTTATTATCTGGAAAGATTCTGTCTGCTATGTTAAAACAAACCAAGAGCCGAATTCTGACTGTATTGCTCCACATTGTTCTTGGACTTTGCCTGACAGGTCTTAACTTATCTTTGAGAAAACCAAAACATTAGAGAAACCTGAGTTATATTCATATATTCATGGTATGTGATGGCGGATTCATCAGCTCCAACCCCATGAAGAATAAAGTACCTCCTCCAAAGCACATCACACTTGAGACTGCTTTCACAAACTTCCTCCTCAAAATGTCTACCAGGTGATCAATTTTTGTAATTGTAATACATTTGCTAGGGCACTAATTATTCCCTTGAACCAATAAATTAGCATGAAAAGCTTAAACATGATGAAAAGAGCTTCAAGGCTAGAAGTATAGCTTGCGTCCAAGGTTACACATTCTTCTCATCTGCACAACTGCTGTGCTCTGATTAGGTTTGGAAATATATTCATGTGTAAGGGGTAGATGGGAGTGTTACTTGTGCAGTTTCCGGGTGCATTCTCAATCTTAAGAACCAGGATTCAAAACAGCAAGACAAATCACCAAGAGCACAGTAACACCATAAAAAGTAGTCGGGACATGGAAATGGCATAGAAGTGGCATAACCTGGGTGGTTAAAACAATGGCCCTGTTGCATTTGTCATCAGCTTGCTATATTTCTACAACTACTGCGCTACTGTAGAAGAGAGAGGGGTTAGTATTGGATACTATGCATTTTTGTTCTGAGAAGCAGAGAACTACATCACTTTATATGTTCTCTCAAACACAATGTATTCCAGCGCTCCTGCTGGCACATGGGTAATATGCAAGTCAGATATTCAAATGTAATATTCAGGAGCAATGAAATCTTGAGGACAGAGGGAAGAAGACTTTGCTGTTAATGAATCGGAATCAGAAAAGAGCTAGAAGGGATCTTGGAGATCTTCTAGTCCAGCCCCCTGCTCAAGCAGGAGAGCCTATACCATTTCAGACAATGATCTCTGGCCAATCTCGTCTTAAAAACCTCCAGTGATGAAGCACCCACAACTTCGGAAGGCAAACTGTTCCACTGGTTAATTGTCCTCATTGTTACGAAGTTTCTTGTCAATTCCAGGTTGGAATAGGATTTATATGGCCCCAGAAAAGTTGTTATAATCATTCACAAAATGTATGATGAAAACTATAGATCCATGCTGGCGAACCTATGGCACATGTGCC